>SDVV010012464.1:0-15452 GCA_016164225.1 Gammarus roeselii
TATATATACGTTATAATGATGCATTAATAATTTCACTTGAGGGAGAGCTTCTAGCTGAGAAAATTCGAAATAAATAATACCTGTTATGATACAAAAATACTTAATCAACAACTTACTGTATAAACAGTGATTGTGGGGATTTAAAATGTACGGTTTTCGTTTAAGGGTAAATTTTTTTTTAAGAAGTTTAATTAACATTTAAAACAGTCTTGGTTCTATCCAACAAATTTCTTTTCGTTCACAAGGAACTTATTGTGAACAACTCATTATAACCCAGTGATATTGTTTGTACAATCTAATTTAGAAACCAATACAACCTAAATATGCTCACAGGCTCTTTGCTATATCAAATCAACCAAAGATTGATCACTCAGAAGAGACGATATCGTTTGTTCCTTGCATTGCTCCGAACACCATTGCTTCCAACATTGAATCTCGCCAACTTCGCAGTTTGTGGCTTTACTTCAGAGCAGAGGTTTTTGCTCCAGATCTCGTTCGCGACTGGGCATCGATGATTGGTTCGTTCCCTTCAGGAACCAATCCACGGGAAACTTAAACCGCAGATTGAAGAAAATTAGGCAATGTAAAATATAATCCAACAGGGTCAAATAAAGAGCGCTTGTTTATGTAGAGACATAATTTTGTTGGTATTCACTCGTGACATGATCGATTTCTTTTATTACCTCAACGCTTTCCCGAATTTATTTAAACATCGCCCCGGCCTCTCAATGCACTAGTTATGAAAGACACGACAGGCCTTGAATACTTCAAATATTTAACAAACAAGCCCTAAATGGTCTTATGACAATATTTTCAAATTAGCTTATCATGAACCTTTATCTTGCACATGATGTAGTCCCTGGTAATGTAATACAGTCCACAGACATTTTGTCTAATAGGCACTGCACTGAACCCCAAAAACACAATAATTAAACCCCACGGTAACGTTATGCGATCATTCACAAAGTCAATTGAGCAATATAAATTCTTATATGAACCTCAGTAGGCTTGGACGCTATAGTTATTTTTTATGAATGTAGGGATATCTCACTACTGTTAATGCCCACAATTTACTGCAACGATAAAAACTGTAATTAACTAATAAACCGTCACATAAAATAAAATCAGCACCACAATGGAGAAGATGATGTACGCAATTTAATACGTCTGAGTAATGTTTTATTGTTGACAAAGAGGTCTTTCTTTGCTTTGCCGATCTCGTTGTCTCAACCTCGTCTCCGCCCTGTGAATGCACAGGTCAAAACGTAACCCTGTCAATATACATATCCGGAGCTACTGGCTTGAAACAGTTCAAAGCGCCTACCTCCCGTCGTCGATCCCGAGAATTGCAGTGCTAGAGAGCCAATTTGTCCGAACGTCATTTAAATAACAAGCGTCTGGCTTTGAGGCTACATCTACGGAGACGTTTCTCCTTCCCAAAACAAGGCGGCACGATTGGGCGAGCAGCGGAGAGAGTAACAGAAAATGGGAATGTTAAGGGGTGGAAGAGGGCATCCAACTACAGCGAGCTCATAAAGATACATCCAGTTAGATGGCAAAGCAGAACAACCAATTCGAGTGTGATTGATGCGCTTACACAGCAAACACTTTCAAATATCTTCATCAATTTGACACATTCGAAGGTTGTTCATAGCAGCTGTGAAAGTTGAAGCGTCTATACAGGTTCCGCCGATCCAGTCAACTCATGCAGAAAATATCAAACATAAAGAAATTGCTTGTGCAATAGAGCCCTTGACACCTTAGGGTTTCGAAGTTTTGGGGATTCGGCAAAATGCTTGCTTCAGGTCCGCTCAAAGAGGCTGATGATTAAAGAGAGAGAGAGTATATATATATATATATATTTATATATATATAATTAACATTATTGAATTTTGCCTGCCCCAACGAGTTTCACTGAAGAAATATCTCTCCACGGAAACAATCATTAGTTTAAATAGTGGGTTAGTCGAATAACTGACCGTCGACGGCCAACATCAAACGTTACTCGTGATACTTGAGTTTTGTGTTAGTACAAAACATGTCGAATAATGCCATCAAGCAAGTATCAAAACGTCCAAGCCAATACTTGCCGGTCACCAACGATTCTAACACACGTTTATTGCTCAACCCTCCTTGTTTAGTTTCAGGTGCGATGCTAAATGCCACGTTTGATGTGTGTACTCATTGCCCCGGTCAAATAGGTATTACTCATTGTCCAAGTCTAATGGATGGTACTCATTTTCCCGTTCTAATGAGTGGGTCTCATTGTCCATATTTAATGTGTAGTACTCATTGTCCCTGTTCAATGAGTGGTATGCATTGTCCCGGGAATATAGGTGGTACTCTTTGACCCTGTTTATTGAGTGGTATGCTTTGTTCCGGATAACTTATTGATACTCTTTGACCCTGTTTAATGGGTGGTAAGCATTGTCCCAGATAACTAGGTAGTAGTTTTTGACCCCGTTTAATGAGTGGTATGCATCATCCCGGATAACAAGGTGGTACTCCTTGACCCTGTTTAATGAGTGGTATGCATTGTCCCGGATAACTAAATGGTACTCTTTGACCCTTTCTAATGAGGGGTATGAATTGTCCCAGATAACTAGGAGGTACTCTTTGACCCTGTTTATTGAATGGTATGCATTGTTCCTGATAACTTATTGATACGCTTTGACCCTGTCTAATGAAGGTAAGCATTGTCCCAGATATCTACGAGGTACTCTTTGACCCTGTTTGATGAATGGTATGCATTGTTCCGGATAACTAGGTGGTACTCCTTGACCATGTTTATTGAGTGGTATGCATTTCCTCAGATAACTAGGTGGTACTCTTTGGCCTTGTTTAATGAGTGGAATGCATTGTCCCGGATAAATAGGTGGTACTCTTTGACCCTGTTTAATGAGTGGTATGCATTGTTCCGGATAACTAAGCGGCACTCTTTGACCCTGTTTAATGAGTGGTATGCATTGTTCCGGATGACTAGGTGGTACTCTTTGAATCGGTTTATTTCGTGGGATGCATTGTCCAAGATAGTTAGGTGTTACTCCTTGACCCTGTTCACTGAGTGGTATGCATTGTCCCAGATAACTAGGTGGTACTCGTAGACCCTGTTTAATGAGTTTACAAGTGTTACAAGTGTTTACAAGTGTAGGAAGACAACAAAAGGACTATTGGCCCAAACTAGGTTGTTTTTTGGTAGCAAGAGTGTTAGTTCTGGAGTAGAACGTTTAAGAGGCCAATTGGCCCAAACTAATTTGCCTTTTGGTAGCGAGAGGATTAGTTTTGAAGTAGAACGTCTGAGAGAGCTTCATGTGCCAGTTCTATTTATTTTATAACAACAAGAAATGGAACGGTTTAGCTATTTATCGGCGATTTATGCAGAACTTATCAAGCCGCGACTTAAACGTTTCGATTGTATTGCTGTTAACAACCTCCGCTGGAAATTTGTTCCATTCTTCGACAACTCTATACGTGAAGAAATTTTGCGTGATGTCAAGTGAGAAACGTTTCCCAACGATTTTGTATCCATTGTTCCTAGTCACTCCGTTTGTATCTAGAGTGAAAAGGCTCGCTCGGTCGACGTTTTCCTTACCCTTCATAATCTTCCACACTTCTATCATGTCGGCTCTGACTCGACGTTTCTCTAGCGAATAAAGATCGAGTTCACGAAGCCTGTCTTCGTACGGGTCATTCCGCAGCGAGGGGATGAGTTTGGTAGCTCTACGTTGAACCTTCTCAAGTTTAATAACATATTTTCAAAAAAATGGAGACCAGAATTGAACGGCATACTCGAGATGCGGTCTAACAAATGCATTAAATAACTTGAGCAATCTGTGCTGGTTTTTGTATGAGATAGTGCGGGATATCATACCTAGCATTTTGTTGCCTTTCTTGGCAGCATCGTTACATTGCTCGCTGCTTTTTAAGTCTTTACTAATGATGAACCCTAAATTTCTCTTTTCGGTGACGGGAATGAGTTTTTTTCCAGACATTGAATATTCATGTTTGGGGTTATGAAGACCTATGTGCATAACTTTGCATTTGTCGACATTAAATTTCATTTGCCACTTTTTTGACCAATCAACAATTTTGTTCAAGTCTAGTTGGATCTGCTGACACTCTAGTTCAGTTTGCACTTTTCCTCCGATCTTAGTATCGTCTGCAAACTTGCTAATGTTTGAGAGTACGTTGCTATCGAGATCGTTAATGAATATTATAAAGAGAACTGGCCCTAACACGGATCCTTGAGGCACGCCGCTTGTAACGTTACCCCAGGGGGAGGAAGCTCCGTTAAGTAAATTTCGCTGCCGTCTGTCCGTAAGCCAGCATTTTATCCAGCTGTTAAGCTCGCCTCGAATACCGATGCTGTGCAATTTACTAATTGCTGTGTGGGACTTTATCAAGAGCTTTTTGAAAGTCAAGGTAAATGATATCGATTGGAGATTTTGTGTCGTGGATTTCGATTATATTTCTGAAAAAGAGTAGCAGATTTGTAAGACAGAAACGGTTGTGTCTAAAACCCTGCTGGGAGTCGCCAACCAATTTGTTTGATTCTAAAAATCCTGTGATTCTATTCTTTATCAAACTATCCATCAAATTGTCAATGACTGAGGTGAGACTAATTGGACGGTAGTTGCCGGGACACTTTTTGTCCCCTTATTTAAAAATTGAGGTAACATTGGCCTCTTTAAATTCAGAGGGGCAGGTGCCATTTGTGAGAGATTGGGTGAAAATGTTTGATAATTGTTCGGCGATCTCGTTTCTAGTTTCTTATAGAAATCTAGGATGAATTTGATCTGGACCTGTAGATTTTATGACTTTCAATTTATCTATATATTTAATAACTTCGGCGGGGAAAAGTTCACTGTGGTTAGGGCTTCTATTTGTTTTGCCGATATGATATCCTCAGGATTAGGAATATTCTGATTCTCTACCGTAAATACAGAGCAAAAGCATTCGTGAGTAGAACACTAATTTTGGTGTCGTCCGTTTCTAGCTCACCAACATCGTTCTCGAGAGGGCCTATTACAGATTTGTCTTTTTTTTTGCTCGAAATATAACTAAAAAAATGTTTCGGATTAGTTTTGGCATTGACATCAATTTCATATTCATAATCTTTCTTCTTACGTTTCAGGACCCTCTTTAGATCTCGTCTGCTAATTTTGTATTCATTTTTTGCTACGTCGTCATGTGGATGTTTCTGCTTAGCCGAGTGCTTTGCTTTCTTTTTTGAATGGAGGCGCTGTAATTCTCCTTTTCCAGTACTTGGGCTGATAGGCTGTTGTTCGCCTGTTTTTGCGCGGGATATGCTTATGCTCGATATTTTTAAGCGCAGTCAAGAAATAGTCAAGCGATTGATTGACATCTTGTCCGAGGGTTATATTTGCCGTCGTTATTGACTCGCTTAAGCTATTAAAATTAGCTAATCTGAAGTTAGGGACTTTTTCGCAGTTTGTTGATGTTTTCAACTCGAGCTCTATCAAAATACGGATACAGTTATGGTCACTAGTTCCGAGTGGTTGGCCTACTTCAACGCTCGTGACATGAGAGTCGCTTGCACTAAATAGGAGATCAAGAATGTTGCTTCCTCTTGTAGGTATCTTCACCATTTGGGTCATGAACTTATCGTCTGTAAAATCAATCAGACGTTGGCCGGTGGCAGTACATTCGTCTGATTCCCAATCAATGTCGGTAATATTGAAGTCGCCAAGCACAATACTGTGTTGTGTTGCGACAACATCGACGAGGGTGTTGTAAAGATCGTCTGCAACCTTGCTTTTTGGGGGGCGATAGACGAGAGTGATTTGACATTTTATATGTTTGCCGACTACTTTGATTGATACTATTTCGTGCCTGTTGTTTGGAATGGTGACTTTTAATATTTGCAGATTGTTTTTCTCGATAAATAGCACTCTTCCGCCCTCTCGACCTTGTCTATCTTTGTGAAATAATTAAAAACCGGTATGAGTAAATTCGCCTAAATAGTGCCTGGTGCTCGATTTCATCCACGATTCTGTGATTGCTATTATGTCGATACTTTCATTCAACGCAGGGAGACCTAATTCTTCGATTTTGTCTCTGAGACTTCTAGCGTTCACGTAGTAACATTTGAGAGTACCATTAGTCACATTGACTTGATTTGCTTGATTATTTTACTCCTACTCTGAGATCTTGTGTCGGGGCCAAAACTTTTGCTTTTGTTTACACGGGTTATACTAGCGGAGCTGCTACTACTGCCTCTAACTCGGACTGGATTGATGACAGGAACTTTTTGGCTAGGACCTGTGGTCGTGTTTTGATGGGCACTTGTATTTGTTGTGTATCTCGTGTTGAAATGGGCGAAGGTCGCTGTGTCGTTTCGTCGGGTACTGCTGGCGGATTTGTTGGTATGATATCGTTCACGTTTTTTGACTTTGTTTCGTCGACAAGTCCAGCGGCCATAATTTTAAGGATGTTTTCGATAGTATCAAGTCCATACGTGTTAATGCGACCCTTGTTGGTGATTCTATTAAAGTTATAGTACTTTGGGTCGATCATCGTATCCCAATGATCCGAAAAAGAGATCTTCTGGGCTTTGCAGAAAGTTGCTTGGCGATTGTTGAGTAAAATCATCTTGCTTAGCTTATATCTACTTTGATTCGGATGGGGCAGGATGCCAGTGACATGGAGGTTCGCGTGTGAGGGTTTGATGTTGTTTAGCATGGCTTCATACCTTTTCCTTGTCGATTCCGTCTGCGTCACGTCTTCATCTCCGACTTGTATTATAATTTGATTAGATGAATGTATCCTTTCCTTTGCGATTATGCCTGCGACCTCGTCAAGTTTTAAATCGGCTTTGCCGAGTATTTTCAGTTGAATTCTCCCTTTTCGCTGATTTGATTTGAAGGAGGTGACATTGTAATCACCAATTACAATAATTTCCTCTGTATTCGGAGAGTCCATTTCATCGGGCAATACATCGAATCGGTTACGTATATTGGGTCGAAAGTGGTGAGATTGTGGTCCGCGTGGCTGCCTCATACTAACTACAGTTGAGTACAGTGCTTCGCTATCCTTGACTGAGTTTACTGTCGGTTTAATACGATAATTTGTCTCAGCGTCTAGAGTCGAAAAATTCTTGGCAAATTCGGAGTCTAGGTGATTTTGGGTGGCATCGACAGTTCCTTTGACAGTTGCTAATTCGCTGCGCATCATATCTTTAATATCGTGAAATTGTTTCAGCACGTTTTCCAATTTTAATTCAACAGCTATCAATCGGGTATCCGTGTTGACTGACTCTGTTATGGATAAGCCGTTGGATGAGACTGTCTCTGTTTTGGACAAGTCATCGAAGGCGTGACTGATTTGTGCTTTCAGTTGTTTAGTTTCCTCTGCCGCTTTAAAAAATTTACAGCGCAATGTCTTGCATTCCGCATTTGAGGGACTGCTACGCAAAGTCCTAGCAGAGAAAGAAAAACTTTGGCAATCCTTAGTTCGGGAGCGTACGAGGACAGGCAGATGCAACATTCTAGCCTAGCCTGAACCATCTTGGACTGTTATAGAATTTACCGGTGGGAAAAGGGACCGTTAGCCCAAGTTCTATTTATGTGATTTCTTGTAGACAGCAGATATGAATTCAGTACTATAATTAGAAGCGGGATGTGATGATTATGTCGACGATTCGAAAACGGAATTAAAACGGGAGTCGGATGCGTGTATAGGTTACTTCCTATTGCGAGATTTTGGTTGAATGCAAAGCTAAACTAACTTATAGTTGCTCCTATCTGCTTCTCAATAAGGGAATGATATCATGGTCCGGGGCACCATCCTTGTACCAGACATGACAGTAGTGTAAAGGGAATCCAAACGCAAATTAGTGGAGGATTATAGATAGGGATAAAAGAGCCGGTCGGGGTAGGACGCGGTGCATGCAACCTTGACTCAACCGGTCCGTACGGGGGTTAGCGCAGAAATTGGGGAGGGCGAGAGCGGAGGGTACCGGAACTGGTTTGACGCCCGAGTCAGGTAACGGACGGGGGAGGGGGGGAGACCGGAAGGGGGGACGGAAGGAGGAACGGCGGGATGGAAGCACGCTTTCGGCCTTGATTGACAAGGTTAATGTTATGAAAATTCTAATTTTCATAAGAGGGTTGTAGTGGAGTATAATTGGACACTAACTGTTGCTCGTTATATATATTTATTCGGTTCTGGTAGGATTAGTGTTATTCCAAATTTCTGGTGGGGCGAGGCGTAGGGATCCCCATGCAAAAAGTTGGATACGCTCCTGGAAGATTATGTGAGGTAGCTCTTATCTGTTCCTTGTCTCATAAATTTGTTTCCGTGTCACGTTTGCTACGTTGTGAGTGTATATATCGTTATATATTTATGTATTGTTTTCTTATTATATTTTTTTTATGTGAACATATACGTGTGTTTTCTTATCAAGTTGTGGTATAATTGACTCAATCGATGCTTGATTGGTGGGTTCGTAGCGGTGGGGCTTGGGTTATTTCTGTATTTTTGTTCATTTATCACTATATTTTTTTTATAGGATTAGTGTGGTAGGCATGTCTTATAACTCAATCTGCAGCCTTAGTGTGCGAACGGCCCTGTTTGTACCAGCCTGAAGGTAAGATTGCAGGCAAGATTCTGTGTTTCCCAGCTATTTATTTCATATATATTCATTATCTATAGGAATGGTATGGATTATTAGTATGATTATTGGCGAGATGAAGTATGTATCGTGGGATGATGCAGCACCTACGGTCGAGAATCTATCTACCCCATATTGCATTACCCAGTTTTGAAACAGTTATATCAGTGTTCCATTGACGCGGTTTTCCAATAGCGATAATACCTGAACGATATGGATTTAGTGTAGGTCAAAATATTATGTTATGTATACTTAGTAATGATGGATTGATTTATGTTGAATTTGTAGTGTTTTGGAATCTCGATCAGTTAACTCATACAGTTTTAGGCATTTAGGGTATTTAGGCTTGAAGCATCCATGTAGCAAGCTATTTCAGGCATAATTGCTAGGTTGTGGCATTATTGTGGTATTTTTATATGTATATATGAAATTCTGATACGATTAACCCGTGGTTACTTTAGTTAAAGAGATGTTAATTCAACAGGGTTGAATTAACATCTCTTTAACTAAAGTAACCACGGTTTAATCGTATCAGAATTTCATATATACTTATAAAAATACCACAATAATGCAACAATTTAGCAATTATGCCTGAAATAGCTTGCTACATGGATTTAATTAACATCTCTACTGATGTTGAAGCTAATTTCATTAAATTTTTGTATGTACTATACCGTATTTACTTTAGGTTTCAGTTGTGTCGCTCGTATGTCTTAGTATCTTATACACATTTCTTGTTTGTTTGGTTACATGCTAGTTCATTCTCACTCATCACGTTTTTAATGTATGTTTTGGGTATGGTAGAGAATCAATCTTCTTGCTTTGTTTTATCTCGTGAGATTCAGAATAGGTCTTTCAGTTTTGTAGGTTCTCTGTTGAATTTCCATCTTCAATGCAATTTGTTGGTTATATATACAATTTAGGAAATATTACGTTTGTGTCCACAATAGTAGAACATTATTTTTCAGGTCTATTTTAGGTACATATTATCATTGATTTATATATCTTCTTCCATCCTGATACAATATTTGACGTGGTTATTATAGATATAGAACAGACGATTTGTCACAAATTTGGTCTTGCTGCTAGGGTATTGTATATTTATTGTACAACTATTCTTCAATAATTAGGAGGAGTTAGACTGTCCCCTAGGCAAAAGCTCATTCTGTTTATGCATGTTTGTGTAAATGGACCGATTTATTAGGATAGATACCATAATGTGATATAATTTTTATGTGAATTATAGCAGAGTAGAGATCTTCATTTAGCTATTTTATATATGTTCCTGATATGTTTTTTTTCCACGAGAATCATAGGAATGTATGTTTAAGAGGTGTAAGTCCGTACTGCATCATTTTGGAATTTTCGTCATTGATCCCTAGCAAATGTGTAGTTTAACGTTTAGATGATAATTTTCTGGATGGATGGGTCCTAGTGTAGAGGTGATTTACACTCTTTGGTTGTCATTTTGGAGTTCATCCATGTTCAACGTGAATTATGTACGTTTTTGTTGACGTCGATATTGAGTTTCATGGGTTTGTAGTGTTTTACTTAAGTCATCAGTAAGCAGAACCCAAGCTTTTTATAGCCGTACACTCTCTGAGACTCATTCTTGACCACTGTTTATGTGTCTAGATTTTGGTTATGTCCAGGATGTATCTTTGTTCGAGGCTGTTCAGAGACGATGGGTTAACAGATGCGAGGTACGTCTGTGGCATCGTATCATGACTGTAAGTTACCTCTAAATGTGTTATATATCAGTGGTAGACTGCTGAGAATTGACCTAGTAAAGCATTATAGAGTTCAAAAATATCACATAGTAGGCATGGATTTGTACTCCCGGAGGCATAGCATCAGTTAGGTCTACGAATTTATTATAGATTTGAATGGTATGATAATATAAAATAACATTTTTTACATTAACTCAGCGTTAAATGTCAGTTATTTTCGGTATGGCTGTTATGTTAGCATACGATTTTAGTCATGAACCAGATCACGTCGTATATTGGAGTAGGATTCATCATATGGATGCGGTAGGATACACCGTTTATAATAGTTAATTGTTGTTGCTTAGGGTAGAGTAAAAAATCTTATTTAGCTATTTTTTTTAGATGTTGGTGCATATTTTGATTTGATATCATAGGAATATATCGGAATTCGATATAAATTTGCCTATTTTCATGGGATGTTGGGTATAATATACGCTTATTTGGATGTAATGATTCAAAAATTTGGTGTGTTACCCCTCCCGACATTGGATTTGTGTCCGGTTCCATATTACCTTGGAGAACTATTCTACCGGATTTGTGTTGAGTGTTAGTGTTGAAATTCTTCAATAATTGAATGTATATCTCAATTATGTTATCCAATTGCAGGTCTTTATTCCCACAAGTCTTACTTGTATAAATGTTTGTATTTCGTTTGCAGTTTAGCCACTTAGAAGTTTTTGATTAATTCAGGCTTTTTTCATGAGACTGCGTTCCCATTCAGATTATTTGACTTTTTCGACCATTCACCAGATCCACTTTAACATTTTTCACTGAAGGTCTGTAATGATGGCCATAATCCTAACTCATTCTAACCTAAAATTACCAAGTATTGCATATTATTCCCCGTTTCATACTTATGTTAGATAGTTTCCTTCATTGATTTAACCTTCATCCTTATCAAATCAAACCACTTGACCATGTAGTTTTTCCAATCTTAAGCAGATTGTGTGCCTGCATTTATATATATTTATTTTTTCACTTCGCTTGTTACAAGTCCAGTAATATCGACCAGTCCCGAGTAATGTTAGGTCATCGCTCGTTAGTGGATTTTCGAGTACAAAACGTTTATGTAAGCTTACCCCATACGTTAATGAGTGTTACGAATGTTAATGCGTTAGCAAGATTTATGTACGATTTTACTGTTGGCATATGTTTTTTTTAGTGTTGGAAGTTTTGCTCCTACCATTTTCGTCGATTTTATCAAATATTGAATAAACCCTCTCCAACTTATTTTCTACAGATCTGCATTGTAATGTTCGCAATCCACAAAATCTAGGATATAAACCATGTCTAAGGTACATAATTAGCGAAATATATATCAATGTACGATAACATTGATCAAGTATCGATGAATGCAAAAAGGGTTACCATACAATGACGACTCAATTATTAACTAGGCAACTCAACCTATTCTATCCAATAGATATGTATTTTTAATCAAGTTTGATGGTTATGTATGAAAATGATATGTATGAATCTCTCCACTAGGGCTGTATATTTCTCCAATTTAATCCATCAAAAAACCTTTTGCAGATGTTTGGATTCCAGAATTTATCGATAGCTCTGTTACATGTTCAGATGAGACTCAGCAGGTAAGATCCAAGAGAACTAATGCACTTCAATTTGTTACATTATTGATGTGGGTCAGTTATACGCGATGTTAGGTTCAAAGATATAGTCATTCTAACCAACTTAACCAATAAATATATATTTTCATTGAAGTTTGTTGAATATGTATGATATTCAGTCATTATTTTGTGCGATGTACATATCAAATCCCTCCCACACGGCTCTATTTTTCGTAGTTTTTCTTCTAATATCACACAACAGGTACACACATTCACGCTTCGTACGCATATGCAGGATCTGGCATGGTATAATGGTGTCGTATACAGGGATAATTACCGATACAATGTAGACACACACAAACACACACACATTTTGATTGCATTTATAGGATCGGTTATATTCAAGCGTATGTACGTGTTACATGAGTTAAAAATATATAACACCAATTTGATAATCAAAATTTCAAGGAAATTTCAAATTTTCGAGGGATGTCACCTCACTTAATTAGCCAAGTTATCACTGCAAAATTTGAAATTTCATTGGAATTTTGTTAATTAAATTGGTGTTATATATTTTTAACTCATGTAACACGTACATACGCTTGAATATTCACATTCACATACGTATTCAGCCCTATACATATACTCAGTTGATGACCTAGGTGAGAAATGTTAGGCAAAATGTTTTGCGAAAAACCACATGTAATCAACTTATAATAGCTAGCTGGAAATCAAGAATGGAGTCAGTGATAGGTTGAGATCAAGCGGAGACACACGTTTCGTCATAGAATAAACAAAAATGAACATTCATAGCTCAAAATTTGTTCACAAGTGTTGGAAGAAGAAATCTCCGAAGCTGATATGAGTCGGTTCGAATAAATATTGACTAGTGTGGAAAATATCAGTTATCTCAGAATGGACAAACAAGAATCAAAAAAGTGGGAGATATCATTCACAAATGTATACAGCAAAAGGAAATCTGCTTTGGGAAACTAATGTGGATGCGTTACATTCGTATGTAAGTAAGTTTAGGAGGGGGAGAGGGAGGGGATAAGAGAAGCAAATCTCGATAATTTATTTGATTCAAGGGTAAAATCTTCATCATGATTGTAATACAGCTGAGGTAGTGGACAACAGAATATACCTAAGAACAGAAGAGAAACTGGAACGTATGCAAAACTTCTCAATGATAAATCTCAGAATGACTGAATTGGAAAAGATTCGAATAATCAAGTTCAAGAAGAAGAAGTAATACATTTATTGACACATGGGAACGGAATAGCCTTCGGTATCCGCATCAAAGATATGATGGAGTATAAGATGGATTTTGAGAGTATACAGAAATATAGTGATGAAAAGTACTGATGGATGACGAACAATGCCGTTTAAATATCAAAAACCAGGTATCTGATATTGATGATGGCAGCACGGTCTGTAATACTAATAAAAACTATGTATATTTTCAATGAAATGTTTATATTATCTTGAACTCGAAGTTTAAGTAATGAATTGTGAACATCGTACAGTCGGAGGTAACATCGAATCTTCGAAATCAGTAGAAAAATTTGTTTCAAGGATTGAATTGATGCCAAAAAACCTAGCTCAAGGTAAATGATCTAGATGTGTTACAGAATGGTATGATATAAATCAGCGTCCGATCAGATATTGAAACGAAATCATCGTTAAGGATGAGAAAAATATAGGAAAGAGAAAAAATAAAAATTCAGAGATGCAAGTTGTCAAAGGTTGTAGAGTTAAACGGAGATATTGAAGTAAATTAAGAAAAAACATGGTGTGAGACTATGTGTCCGTTTGTATGAAACTGAATACAAATTTGAAATACTTGTAGCATTCAATCCATCCAAGTTTGAAAATGGGGTATTCTCTGGTAACATAAATGACTCGAGAGTGACAAAGAAATAAATAACATGTAAGTTAGAGTGATATTTAGAGTTGTATGGAGGGGTTCATATGTATATATCAATGACTGAATACCGTACGTAAGGTCAGGTCAGGTTATGATGGGTGTGAAAAATATGTTGAAGTGACGTAGAATTGTGTCATAAATCAAAATAATATGAATTACCCTTAACATTCAAACCATCTAAGATTGTAAATGGGTCCTCTCTGCTAACTTATATGGGATGAGAGTGACGACAAAATAAGTAGCATACATGTTAAAGTATTATTTAGAGTCGTTTGGAGGGCTTCCTATGTATATAGCAATGACTGAACACCATACATAAAGTTAGGTTATGTTAGGTTTTGATGGGTGTGAATAGGCCAGATTAAAATGTAGAGTCAAGTGGAGAGGATGAAAATGAATATATCATAAATCGATAAAAAAGTAACAAATTTATGCTGCACGAAAACTCGATCGATACTATATAATTCCTGGATAGAAAAGGATAGGATAGGTTAAGACGCTTGGTTCATTTCACCTATCCTGACGTGAAGGTGGTCCACATTAAATATCATGTAACAATAACAAGAAATTTTGTTCTAATGGAAAAAAAACATTTATCAGAGTTAAAGTGCCTCAGATGTTAACCGATCCTGTAGATGCAATCAAAATGTGTGTGTGTGTGTGTGTTTGTTTGTGTGTGTGTGTGTGTGTGTCTTCATTGTATCGGTAACTATCCTTGTATACGACATCATTATACCATGCCCGGTCCTGTATATGCGTACGAAGCGTGAATGTGTGTACCTGGTGTGTGACATTAGATGAAAAACTACGAAAAATAGAGCTGCGTGGGAGGGACTTGACATGTACATCGCACAAAATAATGGCTAAATATCATACATATCCATCAAACTTGAATGAAAATAAATAATTATTGGTTAAGTTGGTTAGAATGACTATATCTTTGAGCCTAACATTGCGTATAACTGACTCACTTTAATAATGTAACAAACTGAAGTGCATTAGTTCTCTTGGATCTTACCTACTGAGTCTCATCCGAACATGTAACAGAGCTATCGCTAAATTCTGGAATCCAAACATCTGCAGAAGGTTTTTTGCTGGATTAAATTGGAGAAATATACAGCCCTAGGTGAGAGATTCATACATATCAATATCATACATAACCATCAAACTTGATTAAAAATACATAACTATTGGATAGAATAGGTTAAGTTGCCTAGTTGATAATTGATTCATCATTGTATGGTAACCCTTTTTGCATTCATCGGTATTTGATCTATTTTATCGTTCATTGATATATATTTCGCTAATTATGTACCTTAGACATGGTTTATATCCTAGATTTTGTGGATTGCGGACATTACAATGCAGATGTGTAGAAAATAAGTTACTGTGGATTTATTCAATATATGATAAAATCGACGAAAATAGTAGGAGCAAAACGTCCAACACTACAACAAAAAAACATATTCCAACAGTAAAACCGTACATAAATCTTGCTAATGCTTTAACATTCGTAACACTCACTGACGTATGGGGTAAGCTTACATAAACGTTTG
>SDVV010012465.1:0-15452 GCA_016164225.1 Gammarus roeselii
GTCCTGGCTTTGGATTTGTCTGCTTTTTGCTGTGGCGCTGGAGTGGTGGGTTGTGGTGCGTGTTTGTGTGTGGGTGTGTGTTTGTGCCTGTCCTGATGTGTTGCTTCTTTGTTGTACAGTGTGCTGTTCTGGAATTTGTTTGTTAATTTTTTTTTTTTTTTTTTATGTCATGCATGCGGATGGTTCATGTGATAGCCAATAGAGCGCACTAATTCCAGTTCCTATACCTGTGTTAACATTGCTGTTCTCAACAGCATACTGGCGCGCATAGCTGTGCTGGCCTCCCCCGGCTCTGCTGCTCCCCACTTGATGTGGACCTGCTGGAGGGGGCTGCAAAGGTAAGAGATCAAAGGTAAGAGATGAGATCATTGTGTTAGCTTAGTCTGCTTTTAACTTGTATGCAACTGGGCTCAGTTAGTATGTGATGATTTATATGTTCCAGAATATTGTGTTTTTGTGATGAAAGAGTAGAGTTGTTGATGTTTTTGGCTATACAATGTGTTGCTTGTGTGACTTGTTTTGTATGTGTTGATCTCCTGGATGCTTTCCTTGTATAGATTCTTTTGGTTGCCCGTCATTGTTGATGACCGTAGATAGTGTTTTCATTCTTTTTTTTTGTTCATTAGTCATTTTAGGGTTACGTATATTCTTCTCACTATTCATGATTAGTTTCTGCTGTGTTTGAGGATTGGTTTATCTTGGGGGAATGATGCCTTCTGTTTTGGCCAGTTGGAATTGAACTATGTACAGCTGATGCATTCTGTCCTTCCATAGAATTGGTTGCTGGAATGCTGTGCTGGTGATTTGGCTGGTTGGATTCTTGCTGGATACCATGTAAATCTTTTGCCCAGCATAATAAGCTTAGTAATTTGTGTGCTTCTTCACTTTAATATGAAGTTCTGAACATTTAGTCTAAAAGAATCATTTAAGTACCACTTGCAATCCTTCAAAATCTTGTTAATTGAATGATAATTCAACCTTTTTTCTACTGAATGTGTACCTTGCCATCCAAGTCAATAAATGGACCCAGTTAGAGAATATCTAATCATACTCAATATGATCCAAACTCAACTGTGATATGTAGTCTTCAATTTTCAACACCTACTGCAACATGTTTTCAAATATGAAACCTTTCAACTAATCACCTATTTGTCCAATTTACCTTAGAGTGGCTTGCTTATTTACCTCTATCAAGCTGCTTTGTTCATAAGTAGTACAAGGTTTTGCCCTTGAGATCAAAGAGCTTGACTCAGAGTTATTATAAATAGTTCTGTCACCATTTCCACCAGCTTAATTTTTACTTCTAACTGCATTCAATTTTAGTGGAAAGTATTTTTGAGTTAAGTGCACTGCTTTTACCACTGGTCGACGCTGCTAAGCTTGTAATTTGGACACTTTAGTGGAATGTCCTTGTAAATTGATGTACATATCTCTCATTTCTAATAAGATATCTGTTTTGATATTATACAGCTGAGCACCTTATCTCTGTTGGAGTTAGTTGCCCTAGCTCCCTATCCTTAATACTAGCTATGTCTGGTCCATTGAACATGACATGAGCATGGAACTAATTTATGTGCTTGCCCTTTTACTCCTATTGGAGCTGAGTAAATTTTATGAATAGATTTGGTTTTAATAACACCAGAACACCCAAAGACCTAGAGCTGATTGCTAGGCAACCTTAAACCAATGTTAGTTAGCAAAGGCTGCACTACAATAATCTGGGGCACAAACAGAAGGACGGTGCTTGGTGTAAAATTAAGTGGACAAGAATTATCACTTAAATGGCAGCAAAGGAGAGTGGAGCTGGGGTAATGGGAAGCCGAGAAGCAATGCAGTCCTCTGGGAAGCGGACTGTTACCTTTGCTGGCAAAGCACCTTGGTCTGGTGATGGGAGTGTTCCTGTAGGTGTTGAGCAATCAAGATGTTTAGCAGACAGCTTTTACCCTTGGGATGCTACCTCCATCAAAAGCAAGTAGTCATTATGTGACCTTGACAGTTATGGTGCTGCTGTTGTCCTGCCAAGCACAAGCGGTGAGCATAACACCAGTTTCAAGAGTCCCATCTCTGAAAATCAGAACACCAGCTCTTTAACCCACCCCAATCAAATCAGGACGCTGATCCAGATTCAGTCTTCTGCAGCGATTGAAGATGCAAGAGGTGAGGATACACTTTTTTTGCGGAAAAGATACTGTGAAGTGTTGACCCTGAAATGGTGCTCTCTGTCTGGACACCATAAGCGAGATACTCTTCCCAGAATGGGCAGTGTCTACCACTGTGCAAGAAATAGAGAATTGGGCAGCTGCTGGACATTTCCAGTGGCTGATCAGGCAAAATTTCTCCTTATTAAAGTTGCCCCATGGTGGGAGGGATTTGTATCACCATTCATATGCAACTTGGATGGAAGCTCTCACCAAAATAATGAACAGCAAACAATGGTCCAGCATTCCTGCCCATGCAGTACCAGAGAATGAGCCCAGGCCTCTGCAAAGACAGAGATCATTATATATGTCTTCTGATGACAGCAATGAGGATGCTCAAGCAGGAGGCCACACAATTTGGCCCTTGCAGCATCGTGTCTACAAACAGAAGAAGGCCTCAAAAAATGTTGTCTTTAAGAGTGACTCAAGCTCATCTGACCAGCAGTCTGAAGCTTGCTCATCAAGAAAATATCCCACAGCTCATCACTCTAGGTCTCATGTTGGCTTGAAGACACTCAAGATCATCAACAGCAGCAACAAGGACACAGATGAACATTCCAGAGACAAGTTTTTCCAGCCAGAGGATGCATAGACAATACTTCCCAAAATATGTTGTGATGCCAGAGAAATTTTATGTCAATGGCAAGCAGTCTCTGCAGAAGTTACTTGAAGCCTTTGAAAATTATTTCCATGCATGTATGATGGTACACAGCGGGAATGTTACCAAGAGTTAGCTCGTTTCATAGATGGTGATGTAAGGGAAGCTTCCAATGCTCTTGGTGGCTCTCAGCACAAGTACAGAGACCTGAAACCTGCTCTACTTCAATGGTAAAAAGTGCAGAGTGTTGGGAGGAGTCATAGGTATCAGGCAGAGTTCAAACAGCTGACTATGAGAGGAGAAACTTTCAAGCTGTATTGCATGAGACTCCAGGAAGTGGCCTATCAAGCAGCTTACCCCAATGAAGCAAGGGATTGTGTAAAGCAACTGAAGAAGAAGATTATCAACACCACACCAACTTGGTTTTCAAAATGCCTGGAGAATAAAGAAGAATTTAAGATCATGTTGAATGTAGGGAAGAGCATTACTTGGGGAGAAATCAAGGAGATAGCAGAGCATCAGGACAAGAAGCACAAGAAACAGGTGCTGAATGACTACTCTGATGATGATTTGCCCATCTGATTTGACAAGCTTAGGTTCCAGATCATGGAGACTGCTTCTGCTGGAACAGCTGCAGCTAGAGCTGTGCCTAATATTTATGAAATATTTATTACACATCGTGGGTGATATTGCAACCAGGATTGGTTTAGTGTTTTCTTGCAGGTTGGTGCATCATTTCTTGGGAAGATAAACGGGTGTGCCATGGAACAAGGGTTCTGTGAATAGATCGAATTCAATCAAGAAACTGCCCCTGGATGTTTTGCTAACTCTGGTTCCAAGGCCCTCAGGTCAGTTGTAGAGTTTAAGCAAGATGTGAATAGAATTAGTTTAATGTAATTGAATGACGCATGTAGTTCAATGGTTACTTTGCGTTTGTCAATATGCGTCAGTTTTTGCATGGCGGAGCTTTGTTGGAATTGTATGTGGTGGGTCAGATATTTCAATCCTTGTTTGCGGACACTTTCCTGTTTACCTCCTAGTTGTTGTAGAAGTGAGTTCATCGTATTTAAGAGATTTATTGAGGAGGCAAATTAGCCTGCACTGCTCCTTATGAGCGTTATAATGAAGAGGAGGGAATGGTGCAAATTCTTTACCTTCAGTGGGTGGGTATAGCCTATTACCACCCAGTGGGTGGTTATAGACCAAGTCATCTTCTTGGAATTTGAGACCTTTTTTGTCCACTAGGCCCTCTTTTTGACCCATGGGGTCGTTATTGCAATAGAAGCAACTTGGTTCATGGAATGAGCATTTTCGGGCATCATCCCGTCTGTCGCCATTGTCAGGAAACAGTGTTAATAATTTTCTTGTAGAGGACAAGTGTCCCTACAATCGGTTTTAAAATAGCCTGGTAAGCATTATCTTGCTCATGTTGCTCATTCAAGTAGACCAAATCATGGGAGCTGACATATCATGAATGTAAGTTTCAGACAAAACAAGTTTAACTGTCTGGCTAGCGACAACATTGAGTAAGCTTGCTGCAAGGCACGGAAAACCAAACATTCATTCGGTTAACATTTTTGGTGTGCAAGTTCCTGCCAGAAAACTGGGTAAGTTCTTCAGGGCATGTTATGGTTTCATTAACAGCTTCTTTTCAAGCATTTAGGAGGCCTATATAGGTTTATAAACATGTATATAAATATGATGACAGTCACCATTTACCCGATTTGGTGAATATTGTAAATAGTGTAATATAGATAGACAAATATAAATATTTGAACACAATCATAGATTATTAATGCTCTTCCCTAGTTTCAAGCTTAGAGCTAGCTAAATATAATCTGGTAACTGATATACATTTTGTGAGATGAATAATGTCTTAAACCATAGGGCAGCCAAGCCTGACTGTTTTTTGAGTCAGCTTGAAAAAAAATTCAGCAGGTTCATATTCCCTAAGAACCTTGCTGAATCATAATTCCACACATATTTCATATGCAGTGTTATAATTGACAAAATTAGAATTCCATTCAAGAATTAAATTTCATTAGTCAATTCTAAAATATGGCAAGTCATTACCGCTCAACGGAGCCGTCCCTCCATTCTTTAATTTCAATAACATTTTATGCTGACTACTCAACTAGACTTGTGGGTACCAGACTAAGCCCAAACTTTCCATTAAATTAAAGGCATAAATTGTTGCCTGCAGCTTTAGTGGGTGTACTTAGAGGTCCTAAAACAGAAAGACCTTACTCCTTGTAACAAAAGGAATTATTCCACAGCCCGGACCCAGAGAGCACCACCAATGGGGAGCACCACCAATGGAACTTCAGAGGACCAAGAGTCAAAAGAAACGGTCCTTGCCAAAAACGCCACAACATGCCCTGGATTCAGCTTTTGCAGTCATCCCGGCAACAGGCGTCTTTCTGAGACGACAGGTTCAAGACCAAGCCGGGGCAGACCACACAATGGTGCCCCACAAGCATTGTCTTCCAGTCCTGGTCTCCTGAGGAAACCACCATACTAGCTAAGTTCTCTACTGCCAATTTATTTGTCCTGCATTGTACAAATTCAATTCATGGGGCAAATAAACTGCCTTCTTATTCATTCCCTTCCTATTCTCTTGTTGCCAACTTGAAAATCTTGTGAGTATCTGAGATTGAAAAGCCATTGTGGCTGCGGCACAACCTTGAAAATAATGCGATACACTGACAGTGTGACCGATGTGTTCTTTCATTCATCATCAAATATATAAGCAAAATGGTACCAAGCAATTGTAAGTACCGCTTGAATGAATATAGCTACGTAACTATTATTATATAAAAACATCAAAACTAATTTATTTCGAACAAGTCTTTTGACCTCGAAAGTCTTCAAAGACAATTTTCTCGTGTGCTAGTATTTCTGGCATTTATAACAACGCATCGGACGTGGCGGAAGAAGTAACAATGATTTCAGAATCAAGGCGAGATAAGCCTATTTGTTTATGAGGGTTGAGGATGTAAAATTTTGACAAAAGAACTTTAGTGATGCTCCTCTTTTACGATTTTCGCTTCGTTCACACAGTCTTCGCGCTGTACTAATCAGGTGTCGAACTCACCAGCTTGCTCCTCTGGGATACTCTTAACGCAAATCAGGCCTGAACTCTTGAGGAGGTTAGGTGAGGTATAAATGTGCAAATCTTGCGGCACATGCTGATCTTTGCGGGTAGAGCATCGCTCAGATATTTTGTCTACTTTGATTGTGAAACTATCTTCACTGTTGGTAGTGAAGTTCGAAACAGGTCGGCCAGTATTGCAGTTCAGTTCTTCACGTAAACTATAGGGACAAATATTCAGTTTATCGTCGATGTTAGTTGTGGTTTTCAGGCGTTCAGGAAATTCAGAGTCGTTATTGAACATGTTGTGTTGCTATCATCGGAGGTGGTGGTACATGCGTAGGTCACGCGTTTTTTAAGGGGGTTCTCTTGAAGTTCGTCAATATGAAGAGCTTTTCTTGTGACACAATGTCTGCGTGTTGTTAGGGGGTCATTGGTTGTACTAGACTGTCATTAGCTGTACTGAAGGCTGCAATGCAGTTCTCAGTTTCTTCCTCAGAAAAAATAGTTGCTTTATTTCGAGAGTTTGCATTTCACGCACGCTTGCAGTCATCTTCAGGATGCGATCATTGGTTCTGTCATCTCCGACAAAGGAGTACACTGCAAATAAAATTAACTGAGCGGAGGAGAATTAGTTGCTTCTGTTTTCCACCGGTCCCAACGCGAAGTTAATGCAGACTCCCCTGTAGTGCAATTGAAGAGAGGCAAAGTAGGTGCAGCGTAGATTACGAGTAGGTTCAATGCAGATTCCGAGTAGGTTCAACGCAGATTCCGAGTAGGTTGAACGTAGATACAGAGGAGGTTTAACGTAGATATAGTAGTAGTTTGATTTTATTTTCCACCGAAGTCCCAACGCGAACTTGATGCAGACTATCCCGTAGGACAATTGAAGAGTGGCAGAGTAGGCGTAGCGTAGATTCAGAGTAGGTTTAACGTACTCACAGAGTAGGTTCACCGTAGTTAGAGTAGGTTTACCGTGGTTATAGTGTACATTTACCGTAGATATAGAGCAGGTTCAACGTAGTTACAAAGTAGGTTCAACGAAGATACCGAATAGGTTTTGATTTTGATTTGAGCCTCATTTACACCAGAGCCTCAACGTGAGTCATAATAGGCTCCACCGTAGGGCTCAATGATCATGGATTCCAGTAGGCTCGCAAACTTCTGTGTGCAAAAATAACAACTTTGTCATAGTTGAACTATTTGAAGCTTTTAGTCGCGTCAGACGCACGCTGGTGCGCACAAGAATAACGTTAAAGGCGAATCGGAACTCCGTTTTCAATCATTTAGAACTTCATGAGTGATATGCATGCGCGCTGGTGCGTACAGGTAGCATCATCGAGATGGGTATAAGGTTTACGGCTACACGGACAAAGTAAGCTCCGACAGCAACGCAACACAATGTTTACAGCTACGCGGTCTAGTTCAGTTAATGTACATTGAATTTATCCGGGAAAAATAAAGACTCAGACGAAACAAATCGAATCCCCGCCTCCAACCACTTAAAACTTCAAGAGTAATATGTACGCACGCCACTACGCACAGATAGTATTGTCGGAATTGGTACAAGGTCTACGGCTACACGGACAGTCAGCTCCGACAGCAACGCAACACAGGTTCGCAGCTGCGTGGTCCAGTTAAATTACAGTAGTTTTCATTTTCAGGCAAGATGAAGTGAGTTATAATAGGCTCTCCATAGGGGCGACCGTCATTGATTCACGTCAGTTTGCACGGCCTTGCGTGCGAAATTAACAGCCTTGTCAAGAAGAAATAAAGTACATATTTCAATTGTGGCATATTCGCGTACTAGCGCGTACAAGAAAGTAAAGAGTTAACGTGTATCCGCGTAAATGTTTTTTTTATATCTGTGCGTTTTGGGGTGAAGAGATCACCTCACTTGCACAGGTGTTTGGATTTGATTTGAGCCTCATTTCCACCAGAGCCTCAACGTGAGTCATAATAGGCTCCCCCGTAGGGCTCGAGTGTGCGAGGAAAAAAACGGCTCCCTCGCTTAAGTGTGCGAGGAAAAAAACGAAACAACGCTTCTAACGTTAGAAAAAAAGTGAAAATTTTAGCAACGTCAGACGCACGACAGTGCGCAAAAGAAAAAACGCTTACTCGAAACGGATCTCCGCTTCCAATCCTTTAGAAAATAAAGAGTGATATGTACGCACCCTAGTGCGTACAGGTAGCATCTTCGAGATTAGTACAAGGTCAGTGGCTACACGGGAAACATCAGCTCCGACAGCAACGCACCACAATATTTACAGCTACGCGGTTTAGTTGTATAAATAAAATTTAATTATTTAGGTAAGATAAAGACTCAAATGCAACAAAACGAGTCCTCGCCTCCAACCCCTTAGAACCTAATGAGTTATATGTCCATACGTCAGTGCGCTCAGATAGTATAGTCGAAATTGGTACAAGGTTCACGGCTACACGGACAAAGTCAGCTCCGCAGCAACGCAACACAATGTTCACAGCTACGCGGTCTATTTTTTTTTATTCATGCAAGATAAAGACTCAAATGCAACAAAACGAATCCCCGCCTTCAACCACTCAGAACTCCAAGAATAACATGCACGCGCGACAGTGCGCACAGACAGCATCGTCGAAATTGGTACAAGGTTACGGCTTCACGGATTAGGTAGACTCCAACCGCAACGTGTCACAAGGATTTATAGCTACGCAGTCCAGGTCAACCCTAGAAACAGTATATGGTCCGTGCACGCGCGAGCGAGCAGACTAAAGAAAAAATTCCCATTCACAAAATCACAAACATGAACTCCCGCACAAATACTCCAGCGTTATAATATTGTGGATCGTGAAAAAGAAAGTAAGAGCAGGTTCGTCATGGGCAGAAAAACTGCTCAGATTATTGACTTCGCACTGATTGTTTAAGGGGATAGGGCGGGGGGGGCATTGGTCTCCTGGGTCGCAAAAGAGCCCGTCCCCCGGGTCTTCCCGAGCTCCCCGAGTCCCCGAGAACCCTCGCCTCAGCTCATCTCGGCTTGTCTCGAATCATTTCGGCCAGTTTCAGCTCGTCGAGACCAACTCGACTTGCCTCAACATGTTTCGACTGATCTCGACGCACCTCGACCAGCCTCGACGCGACCCTCGCCCTCTGCGCCAGCAATCCGCGGACTGTAATGGTTATTTGTACCACTCAAGCATCTCACATAAACATTCTTTTGTGTATGGGTTTTACAGCGCTGGGAGGAAAAAGCAGAGGTTCCAGGATTTAGAGGGGCCTCTAAAGGGTCCCGCAGTTTCTCAAAAGGTTCCTAAAGGGTCTCAAGGGTGTCCCAGAGGGCCCCAGAAAGGTCCAAGTGGATTCCCCCATATCCACCTGGTCTCTCAAGTCCCCCGGGTCCCCAAAACCCCGGGTCCTCGAGTCCCGCGGGTCCCATAAAAACCTACCCTTCCTGGGTCACCTTGTCTCAACCAACTTCGATACACATAATAATAATAACCAATTCAAAGTCTATCACCATGAAAAAAGGGCAGAGAAAAATAATAGAGCCCAAGCTAGAAGAAATACTAAAATAAAGTGTTAATGATCTATAAAATGAATAAGCATCCATCCACCCCAAGGTGTTTGGAGTTAAGACAGCTTCGTATAGTCCGGTGTGCTTTCCGAAAGCGATAAGCTTTTTTCGATAGATTGGGTCAGTAAGTAGGCTTTGTAGGTTGCATGGGGGATTTAAGAACGTTCGTCGGGCTGCCGCGACTGCGTTGCAATCCATCAGTAAGTGTTTCCCGCGGATAGCCACTTGGTGGCAACAGAGGCAAGGTGGCGCGTCTGATCCCATGTCGACATCCATCAGGTGGTTGTGAGTTATCCACGTGTGTCCCGTGCACAAGCGGTTGATGAACACATTACTTTTCTGTTGGCAAACTTTGTTTCACATTCTCTGACTGAGGTTGATTGATTTGGGCCTCATTTCCACCAGAGCCTCTCCGACTGAGGGTTTGACTGAAAGCATTTTTTTGTCCACTCTGTTGCCACATTTCATCCCATCGGGATGTTATATGGGAGTTGATGATAGGGAACCAGTCCCGGTAATGTAATGTTGATAGAACAAGTGGGCCATCTAAAGGATATTGACCGGTTGGAACACTAAGTGATACAATCTGCATTTCAAAATGTGTTAATGCATTTTTTACAACATCCTAAAGGTTTGGGGTAGTTTCTCGAAGTGAGAAAAGTTACACATAATTGTTTCCCTTCAAATTCCATATTTGTGTGACAGGACGTGATTTGATTTGGGTCTGATTTCCACCAGAGCCTCAACGTGAGTCATAATAGGCTGCCCCGTAGGGCGCGGACAGGACGTGAATAATGTAACAGCACTGACGCATAGAGCAGTACTGATGCAAAGAACAGTACTGAAACATAGAACAGTACTGGGTCATGGAACTGAACTGACTCATTGAGCAGTACTGACGCATGGAACAGTACTTACGCATAGAACGGTACTGGCGCATGGAACAGCACTGACGGATGGAACAGCACAGACGGATGAAACAGCACTGACGCATGGTACAGTATTAACGCTTCAAACAGTACTGACGCATGGGACAGTATTGACGCATGGAACAGTACTGAGGCATGGAAGAGTACTGAGGCATAGAACAGTACCGACGCAGGGTACAGTACTGACGCATCAGCGGAAACAATTTCCAATGGAGTAGTGTCGATACTGTTGTTAGATCAGAGTTAACTTCGAGTGTAGGAGCCCATGTCAACCTGCGACCAATCCTTTAACAGGACTACATTGAAGACGTGTGCTCCTCGCGGCCGATGCCTCATTACTGGTCCATGCATTTGCATCATACCTTCACCCTCTGCTCACCAACTCTCGCTCAGTATGATGACTGGGGCGGTGGGAATGTCAATTCCCTTAGAGTAATATTTACACCTAAAAGTATACACATTAACTCAACCCACGTGCTTAAAATGACTCGTGTAAGTTGAACCAAACTTTATTTGATAACACATTGTAAACAATAAAAATATCAACGATGAACAATATGCCTTGTTCGCAAATAGATGAATAAATATTTCTTTCATTTAATGTTTATAAAAGTGATATATTTCCTCCATTGCAAAACCTTTATCACAACAATCTTGGCTAACAGTATTTTAAATTATTCTTCTGTGTAGCATTTTAAATGCTTTATATTTAAGCCATTGCATCTTTGAACAATTCGATGATACACTTGAGATTTGTGAATTGATCGATTGATTTGAGCCTCATTTCCACCAGAGCCTCAACGTGAGTCATAATAGGCTCCCCGTGGGGCTCGATGATCATTGATTCCAGTAGGCTCGCACGCCTTGGTGAGAGGAAAAAACAAAACAACGTTTTTAACGTTAGAGAGGAAGTGAAAATTTTAGCAATGTAAGAAGCACGCTGGTGCGCAAAAGAAAAAATGCTTACTCGAAACGGACCTCCGCTTCCAATCATTTTGAACTTAAAGGGTATATGTACGCACCCTAGTGCGTACAGGTAGCATCGTCAAGATTAGTACAAGGTCAGTGGCTACACGGGCAAATTCAGCTCCGACAGCAACGCAACACAATATTTACAGCTACGCGGTTTAGTTGTATAAATACAATTTATTCATTTAGGTAAGATAAAGACTCAGATGAACCGAAACGAATCCTCGCCCCTAACCCCTTAGAACCTCATGTTATGTCCATACGCCAGTGCGCACAGATAGTATCGTCGATATTGGTACAAGGTTCACGGCTACTCGGACTAAGTCAGCTCCGACAGCAACGCAACATAATTTTTACAGCTACACAATCCAGTTGTATTGGTACAATATATTTTCTCAGGAAAGATGAAGACTCAGATGAAACGAAACGAATCCTGTCCTCAAACCCCTCAGAACCTTATGATTAACATGTCCACACGCCAATACGCACAGATAGTATCGTCAAAATTGGTACAGGTTCACGGCCACGCGGACAAAGCCAGCTCCGACAGCAACGCAACACAATGTTTCCAGCTACGCGGTCTATTTGATTTCAAGTACAATTTATTTAGTCAGGCAGGATAAAGACTCAGACAAAACGAATCCCCGCCTCCAACCACTCAGAACTCCAAGAATTGGTACAAGGTCTATGGCTTCACGGATTAGATTGACTCCAACCGCAACGCGTCACAAGATTTTATAGCTGCGCAGTCCAGGTCAACCACAGGAACTGCGTATGGTCCGTGCACGCGCAGCGAGCACAGACTGAAGAATAAATACCCACTCACAAAATCACCAACACGAACTCCCGCACAAATACTTCAGCGTTATAATATTGTGAATCGTGAACAAGTAAGTAAGAGCAGGTTCGTCACGGGCAGAAAAACTGCTCAGATAATTGAATTCGCACCGATTGTTTAAGGGGATGAGGCGGGGGGAGAGGGGGGTGGCATTGGTCCCTTGGGTCGCAAAAGAGCCCGATGAATCCCGGAGGGTGACCCATGTCCCCCGGGTCTTCCCGAGCTCCCAGAGCCCCCCGAAACCCTTAGCCTCAGCTCATTTCGGCTTGTTTCGAATCATTTAGGCTAGTTTCAGCTCGTCGCGACCAACTCGACTCGCCTCAACATGTTTCGACTGATCTCGACGCACCTCAACCAGCCTCGACGCGACCCTCGCCCTCTGCGCCAGCAATCCGCGGACTGTAATGGTTATTTGTTCCACTCAAGCATCTCACATGAACATTTTACTGTGTATGGGTTTTACAGCGCTGGGAGAGGGGAGCAGAGGTTCCAGGATTCAGAGGGGCATCTAAAGGGTCCCGCAGTTTCTCTGAAGGGTCCTAAAGGGTCTCAAGGGTGTCCCAAAGGGCCCCAGAATGGTCCAAGTGGACCCCCCCAAATTTACCTGGTCTCTCAAGTCCCCTGGGTTCCCGAAACGCCGGGTCCCCGAGTCCCGCGGGTCCCACGAAAACCTCCCCTCCCTGTGTCACCTTGTCTCAACCAACCTCAATACATATAATAATAACAAATTCAAAATTTATCACCATGAAAAAAGGGCAGAGAAAAATAATAGAGCCAAGCAAGAAGAAATAATAAAATACTAAAATGAAGTGTTAATGATATATAAAATGAATAATCATCCATCCACCCCAAGTGATTTGTGGAACACATATGAGCTTAATGTTACACGGATGAGAGATGCTCCAGTGACACGGTTACGGGCGCATATTCATTGCACGCTCTCTCGCTGCCTCTACACTCAAGTATCTCCTTCGTAACGCCTGCTTCACACCATCCATCCAACCAAACTTTGGTCTACTTCTGTGCCTACGTCCACTCACCTGCGCAATCGTAGCCTTTTTTTACTAATTTTCCTCCGTCCATCCTCACCTGTGCCCGACCATCTCAGAAATCGCAAATCTACCCGTGTCCTCTAACTTCTTCACCATCACCGTTCTAATTCTAACAATATCGTTATTGATCCTGTCTCTCAGCATCACTCCAGCCATGCCCTTGAACATGTAATATCGAAAACATTCTACTTTCAGCGTTTCAGTGGTGACGTAAGAGCCAACATGACGACGCGGTGGCTGAACCGCCCCATGTTCACAGCCACGTCTAGGCCACTGTTTCAGGAGTGACGCACGAGTCAACATACGACGTGCTAGCTGAACCGTCATCATGTTCAGAGCTGTGTCTCGGCCACTGTTTCAGGGGTGACGCAAGAGCCAACATGACGACGTGCTAGCTGAACCGTCATAATGTTCAGAGCTGCGTCTCGGCTAGTGTTTCAGGAGTGACGCAAGAGCCAACATGACGACGTGCTAGCTGAACCGTCATCATGTTCAGAGCTGTGTCTCGGCCAGTGTTTCAGGAGTGACGCAAGAGCCAACATGACGACGTGCTAGCTGAACCGTCATCATGTTCAGAGCTGCGTCTCTGCCAGTGTTTCAGGAGTGACGCATGAGCCAACATGACGACGCGCTGGCTGAACCGCCCCCTTGTTCACAGCTACGTCTCGGCCAGTGTTTCAGGAGTGACGCAAGAGCCAAAATAACGACGCGCTGGCTGAACCGCCCCCCATGTTCGCAGCTTCGTCTCGGAAAGTGTTTCAGGGGCGATGAAAGAGCAACTCACGCGGGAGCTGTTGGTGTTCCAAGCAGGGACGAAACGCGACGTAACCGCCTCCCAGAGCCTTCACATAGTCAACCGAGAGCTGCCAAGTAGCGTTTGGTCTCCCGTCTGATCCACAGCTCGTGTAATAACTGCCCGGTGCGTGTCAATAGGCTCCAACAGCTCGTGAACCAACTGCCCGGTGCGTGTTAATAGGCTCCGACTGCTTGTGTACCAACTGCCCGTTTCCTGTCAAAAGGCTCCGATGCTTGTGTACCAACTGCCCGGTGCGTGTCAATAGGCTCCGACTGCTTGTGTTCCAATTGCCCGGTGCTGCGACAGTTAAAAAAGTCAAGCACCGCGACTGTAATGGACGCAAACAAAAGGCAGAAGTGGACAGAACAAGTTTCCAAACTGTTGCTACTCTTTATTTATAAATTAGGTTTAAAGTATTTTCACGATTCATGATTCGTTTCCATGGATTGTAGTTGTTAGCTGTGAGCAGTGCCTCGTTTACCCCAGAGCAGAGCGCAGAAGCAACCTAATTATTTAAATCCAAAGGACATTAAATTGTTCGTGTTTCTCGCAATATTTACTTAATTATGAAGCGTCTCACACCAACACTCGTAAATTGGCCTATTACACCGACGACCTCGCGCGGTCACAAGCTGCACTAAATTCAATCAGCAGCAAGCTAACATCCACGTCATCCTCCAGACCGTTGATGAGTACGAGGGAAACTCAATGCCCGACACCAAACTATGCCAATCCCAAGCGATGAGGAAGCTGGTGCTCCGGTAACAGTGCATTCAAGTCCAGGAACAGACTCCACCAAACTGATAAGATGCATTCAGCATCCTAACAGCAGGTCTGGAGGCAGGGAAAGATTTTACTGGGTAGGAGGGCACCTCCTCAGGGCGCTCATATCAAACTCTACACTTCGCACCGTAAGAGTTTCCTCTTCCCAAAGGTTATTTATTGTAATATAAGTGATTTATATCCAGCAATTATAATTTTAAACAATTAATTTAATTAGCCACTCGAATCGTATTAGAAGGCCGCGTGCCAGGACCAGGGATAAAACAATGCTAAACACTGTGCCCTACGACCCGAAGAAAGCAGAGTTTGTGATCGAGGTGAGGGAACATGGGGTGAGATTATTCAGGGTTAGAAAAAGGCGCATGAATGGAGAAATTTAGACGCTAAGCAAGAGAAACGAGTCACAGAAAAATGTTCCATAAAAAAAATGCCCTTCCTTAACCTGGGTAGTGACCATTACTCAAGCAGTCTGGGCCTAGGTAGGGCTTGATCTCCCACCCTAGAGTAAGCTGGGCAAACTACCCAAGTCCAACCAGGTGAATAAATTACAATTAAATTTAAAAATAAAATTCATACATGATCAATTTGACACAGAGGAATGACAATACTTTGCAAGGAGCAAATTATTGTTTCAAGGAAAATTGTTTCTT
>SDVV010012466.1:0-15451 GCA_016164225.1 Gammarus roeselii
GATGATCCTTTCATTTCCTCATTACCAGTTGACGTTCTTCTAGCCTCCAGTCTTCATGACGATGATCCTTTCATTTCTCCATTACCAGTTGACGTTCTGCCAGTCTCCAGTCTTCATCACATTGTTCCGAAGTTTTGGGCTCTGATCCCTATCGCAATTAATCAACGACCTACTCTCACTACAACATTCTTGGTCTGGATCGAACTCGTGTAACATGCTTCTGTCTGAAAAATAACATTTTCAATGACTGGCTATATGCTTCGGCAACACTTGGAAATATTTTCTCGCCCTCCAGCCATCCTTCTACCTCCGGTGATTGACTCATACTGGCGCAATGGGAATCGCCTCAATTCTGAGTCTTCGTCCTGCAATATCTAGCTTTCTTTGATTGAGAAGAGTAGATAAATAAAGCCAACAACCTCCCGTAGCCGGTTTCCATCAATGGACAGCCAGCAGTGGCCGTGTAACACTTTATTGGCAGAATGGCTGTATTGCTGTAGTGCGGATCAGACGCGCCGGCAGATGGATGCAGAGTGAGATAGAAGTTTGCTTTGATCGACTAGCTGGGGAGGGATGAATGCTTTCAAGTAACGCTGCCATGAATGGAAGAATCAACTGGTATAAGATACGATGCAAATACGTTGAAATACTTACTAAAAATGAGCGCTTCAATCGTCATTTTACTTTTCAACAAATCTGCAAACATGAAAACTATTTATTTGAGTTATAACCGCCGCTGTAGATTGTGACTAATTGCTTTTCACAGCGAGTGTCAAAGTTGTTTCTTACTGACCAATCTTTGCCAAGAATATTGCAAACAATTTATTAGGTCAAATTCTGCTGACTCTTCAACAACTGAAGGAATGAAGGCGTCAGTGAGTCATGGGGCTATTACATGACATTCTTCAAACGCTTTCGTGAATAAATCAATGCTTCACAGATCCCTTCAAACACAGCCAGAACAAACCAAAGGTGATTGATCAGTAAGTAAGGGATATGTCCAAGAGCAAGCGTTCAACTGCTGGTAGATGGCTGTGATTGGTTCCTCGTTACAAAACCTATCACGTCATGGCAATGAAGCTGTGTTCATCCTCTCGTACCGTGCTTGTATTGATCAGTACTGACGCCACAACGAATTATTATTCAGTGACAATTCAGTAGGGATTCCACCATATGGTACATTATTCCAGAAAACAAGGATGAACATTTCATAAAACTCAAATAATATTTGCCTCTCTTCTGTTGAACCGGTATACCTCCCGTTACTGGCTGTATAGGAAAAAAATAAAGAAAAATCAAATGCCTTTCAACATTATCAAGGAACAAACGAATAACAATTAAAATGCCACTGTGTGGCAGTGAGGAGTGTAAAATACCGAAAATGAAATTGTTGCTTCTCAGATAGCCATATCGCTGTATATTCTTCTCTAACTGCCAACTGGTTTATGTCTGGTATAGTGAGTGACTACTTTAGAGGTCAACCATCGTTAATAGAGAAGACAAAAAGAAAAGAAGATAGAAAAGCCTATTTATGGAAGGAGGAACATTGAATAATTTTAAGGCATGAAATGAATCAATTGAAGTTATATTCTGTTATTCAAATAATTGTATTATTATTAGGGGAAATTTGGTTGCTTGCATGAAAATATCTACCCTCTACACAAAATGTTCTTCTGATACTATTGTTGACGAGTTTGGGCAACGAATTTCCTTTGCCAAATATTTTTTGATAATTTATCTGCAACTTCGTATGTATATTATTTTACATGTTATACATCTATTAAAATATTATATTATAATATCGTCAGTGACCGGCAGAGACCATTTTGACATTCGCACCCATCACGGTTTAGTTTAATTTATTTTATCCGATACTGAATTTACGAAGATAATTCTGAATTTTCCATTGTCGAGTGCTACGCGGTACCAATACGTACCTCCGCCATCACCGAGTCAACGTAGTGCCAATCAGTCTCTTTGTCCTCGGCGTCCAACGCGGCACCATTCCGTTCTTCTGCCATCGCCGAGTCCAACGCGGCGCCATTCCGTTCCTCTGCCATCGCCGAGTCCAACGCGGCGCCATTCCGTTCCTGTACCATCGCTGAGTCCAACGCGGCGCCATTCCGTCCCTCTGTCATCGCTGGTTTAAGAGTCTCGAGGGGAAGGTCATGCCTTTATCGCTGATGGCGTTCATGTTATTTCGTGATGGCGCCAACGGGTCCCATTGTGAGGCAGCACCTTCCATAGGTTGCTGTGATGGCACGATGATTTCAGAGTGTGATGAGTGTTGACTGGGATTGGCTAGAGCCGTTTCATGTATTCTAGATAGTTCAGTCAAATGAAACAGCATTTAATTTGTTTTCATTCGAGGCTGAGTCAAAAAATCATTCCACAAATTCATGGGAATTGATTACTGTGGATGCAGTAATGGCGGTTCCAGTATTTAAACGATCGCTGATATAACAAGGCAGTGGTATCAATATACCTCTCATTATTTGGATGGATTGCTGAAATGGGACTTACTGAGAATTGTAACCGATATTTTAAACATATATGAACACATACGTTAATTTTCAACGCAATTATTTCAATATTAACTCACTAAATTTCAAAGTTCACATTGAATTGAGTCCCGTAAGACTTTAATATTAACACGAGATGTGAACTCATCAGCTCGGGCCTAAATGTTGTGCACAACAAAGTAGTGGATTGCCTCCTCTGTCACCTCTCGCTCTTCCATAAGCTCTTCATTGCCTAATATTCGGTTACCAATCTCACCATTTTATTCATATGTAAAACATTTGCATTATTTCATATGTAAAACAAATCTGAAGGTGAATAAAAATATTTTTTTCTCTCGAAAATATCAATATGTTTACCGATTTGTGTTGACTGATCAATTAATTGGAACGTCTTTTGCTTGCACTAGAGGGCGTTGACTTTATTTATCCATTTAATTTGCCAACAACATTAGTGTGCGTTCAGAAAACACAGAAAGACGATGTTTTTAATGGGTTAGTGCAGGTTGAGATATTTTTATGCTATATCCATATAGAAAACACTAATCTTTGCATATTATGTTCTGCATTTATTATGTACCTTTTTTTAATATTACACAGGAATCGAAGATGAGAAACCGTGGATTATATTTGGCAAGTTTTCTAAGGGTTACTGTACAAACACTTTTGTTTAAAAAATTCTCACATTTCCTGCGATCCAAATTCATTCAGTCTTTTTGGAAAACAGTATGACATGCACGAGGCAATATCCGCTTATTATATAACCAGACACTTCCACTTTAACTCATCATACATTCTCTAAGCAACTAACAAAGCAACGCTAACATCGCGAATGAATCATCAAAGCATCGCCGCTCACAGACTCTGGCAGAAAACCGCCGCTGGGTTACGATGCATAAGTTCAACTAAGGCCTTCCAAACATGACTGCGATTTCATCCAACTCAGGACCATTCAAATTTCAGCAATCAGGCTGCTTTATGAACAAAATGAGACTGATCTGGACCAGTCATTTTTGTGTAGATATATGCAACATTGTGGTACAGTAAGAGCTTGCGAACGCTTGTGCAGACGGTTTTCGGGACGACACCTCCTCTTGAAACTGAAAGACTATTAATGAAGTCCCACACCATACACTTTAGGGGGTAATTTCTCGATAGCCGTTTGTCAATCGTTCCAATATTTTATACCGTACATAGTCATGCTGCTCGTATCTAATGTAAAACAGATATCTATTTGGTGGGGTAATTTGCTTTAAAGCTGAGCTGCGAGTCAGCGAGACGGGGAGCTGCTCTCAAGGACGCAATCATACTAACGTAAATAAGAAGATACATCTGCTTCAATTTATCGTCTATAAAACCCATGTTCTTTGGCAGGACATATAAGTGGCGTATTAGGTAAGAAGAAGTTTACCTACGCGTTTGTAAACATCAACATTACATACATCATTGTTTACAATCCCTGTGCCTAAAAGCTGGTATTTTATAAGTAATGTGATAAACAATAATGTATCAATTAGCTTGTATGTTTCTTCGCAGCCTCCGTGTGGTGAATACAGATTTGATAAACATTATGAAGCATCATTTTGATATTATTTGTTAAGGATCAACTCATATAACGGGATCCCATGAACCCATTTTTTCGGTGATCGCTGTCATGAACTGGAGGGCAGTGACTTCCAAGCTTTTCATGTCATCCAAAGCATAGTCTATGACCTGACGCCTCCACACAAGCAAGAAGGTGGGCGACGGCGGAACGCTTTATACACTCTTCCTCATACTTTCTCACACTTACCGTACCTTAGTTCAATAACACGAAATGGCCTTGAACAGAGCCCGTTCCCACCTATCGAGCTAAGAGATCAAGAGGTAAGTGTTGGCAGAAAAGCCCGACCCCCAGGTATCCTGTCTCTCTGCGAGAAATGTGTAGGAAAGCACTTCAGAGATTCGACCGATTCATCCATTTACAATTATCATCCACCAACACCCGTCCCTTGCCCTTAATCCTCCATCCAATAACTCCTTCTTCACGTCATGAATCCACCCCAACAGCGGTTTTCCTCAACTTGAATATTCCACTTCACCAATCTCCCGCCCTCTCTCCTCTCTGTATCCGACCCAGCTCAGAACACGCAAACCTACTCCGTCTTTTTACTCTATTGTCCAACGAGTTCTGACACTTGCATCGTCATCACAAGTCATACTCATCCACTTTGCTTCGGCTAACCCTCTGAAATTTTCATCTGAAATGCATTCATTTGTCTACTTTCTTCCACTCCCACCCTCACGTCTCAGTCTGATCAACACAGATGGTACAAATTCCCTTTCACGCAATCCTATCTTTGCTTCCATCTCTATCGTACTGCATTCAAATCCTTAGGCACATCAGAGCCCAACACGTAATAAGCTTTCTTTATTGTTCGTCACAACTGCGTTTCACGGCTTCTCTCCATCACATGTAAGAAGGATACATAAACACTCGACTTCCGTTAACAAATTTCCACTAGGGCGAACCCTGAATCCACTCACATCTCATTACATTACTTTTGCATTTTTGCACTCACTGACTTGCAATTTTCTTCTTCCACATGCCCTGTCAAACTCTACCACCAGCCTTCTACTACTCCTATTAGTCGGCCAAAAGTGTCGTATCGGTTACGGGTCGCTATACCGGGCGCAAAATTCTTTTATAGCAAACGTCAGATCAGCCCCTTTCATCTCCGCCAACTGTCTTTTCAGTCACAAGTTGTCCAGACTACCTACCTACGGTACCATTTTTTAACAGCGAGCATTCATAGCATTCCTCAGTCAGACCAGCCACTGTTATATCCGTCACTGGCATATCAGTCACTAGTTGTTTCGCCAACCGAGCTAAGATATCATTTTACTGGTTATCATTTTAATAAAACTTCTCATACCAACCTAACCTAACCTAGGGGTACGTGTTTTTAACCCGCGGGGCAATGGTACGTATTTTTCTAGAGTACGTAATGCTGTTTTTAGCGGTTATGACAGTTTATTGAAGTTTCATTAGAGCGATAACCAGTAAAATGGTACAACTCGTGGCTGATATGACAGTGGCATATATGACTGTGGCTTCTCTGAGTGAAGGATGCTATGATTGTGGTGCAACTGGGCGTGGGGTGAAACACTGTTTAGCGCGAAAGCACGTGTGCTGAAAGATTTTTAGCGGTTATGACTATGTCGGCCATGACAGTAAGCTGAAGTGAAGTGGCGATAGTGCGCGTGTGCGGATATAGTTTCAGCGCGAACGCTGGGCTCCCTCGTCTACAATCAGCAATTGTTTTAGCTGTTGACCACCATTTCTTTCCTAACAACTCCAAACGTTGTATCATTGCACTCTCATTAATCTCTTAAACATCTTTGTTAATATATACGGTTAATAACCGAGGGGTAGTACCATCCACTCCCATCGCGCTCATCACACGGACACGCTCTGCTGTTGATGTACAAACTAGGTACCATTTTCAACAAGCTTGTCAGTACTCCTGACTCCGCAGTGACTTCCATATCCCATATCTGACTACTGTATTGTTATCCTTCTCCATTTCATTGGAGGCCAAGTTCTTAGGAGGCCAAGTAAATTCATTGGGGGCCAAGTAAGTTGATTGGAGGTCAAGTCCACCTCCTTTTCCAGGCCTGCGTGCTAGGGACGATACAGGTAGCAGAGGACCTGCCTCCGCCCGGCTCATACAAATTTCAGACTCAGTAGTTTGCAGAGGAGTCGACCACTCACGTCTCATCAATGTCACAAGCGCTATGTCGATACTATGATGAACAATATAAAATGTGGCGGGGGTGACACCAACTTTCGGTGACATAAAATAATCACAAGCTTTCCCACAGAAAAATGTTTTTCGCGTCATCGTTGAAAAGAGATTTCTTCAATATAAATTTTATAAAGGTTCCCTTTCTGTTGACCTTTTAAACTACTGACAATTGCAAGGCAATACAAGGCACCAGTGTTTCCCTTGTAAACAGGGAAGTCTGTCGCGCGTAGGCATGAATTTATCTGTTTCCAGAAATATACAAGCAATAAGCGACTCAGAAGTTGCATTTTGCAATTATAAAAATTGAACTAAGCTTACTTGATCCAGACTTTCAAGCTCTCATGTCAAATTCGGCCACAGTTGCCTATGAAGTCCATCAAGGTTAGATACTTGGCCCTTTGTTGTTCTTGGTTTTTGTAAATGACATCGACTGCAAAATACCAAAAAATCAAGCGAAAATGGTAATGTACGCCGTCGATGTTCAAATATTGCTTTCACAAAAAACATCAGATCTGAATGCGCTGAAAGAAGACGCTGAGACAGCCGTAACTAATCTGAAATCTTGGTAGGATAAAAATGGACTCGAGCTCAGCTTTGAAAAAACAATATGCATCTTGTCCGGCTCGAACTCAAAAAGAAAAGCAGTTCCAATTAATTTTTCTATCAGGATATGCAAATCTGACATTCCTGTTGAAGATAAAGTTATAAGTCTGGGAGTATGGTTTGATCCCGATCTTTCCTTCAATCACCACGTAACTACTCTGGGTTCCAAGTTGAATGGAACACTTTTGTTCCTAAATTCTGCAAAAAAATAATTGGATTTCAAATCAAGATTACTGATTGTCCACGCTCTAGTATTTTCTCACATTAACTACTGTCTTTCAATTTGGGGGAAATGCACCAAAACTCAAAAAGTGAAAGTGCAACGTTGTATAAATTTTGCGGCAAGAATAACATGCGATGGAAGCCACAGAAAACGAGACCACGTAAGTCCTCTCCTCGAAAAATTACAGTGGCTCAATATTGACAACAAATTGGCACTCCATGATTCGATCAGAATTCATAAAAATCTTGTAGAAACACATTCACCCGACAGCCATAGACACATTTATTCTCTAGGTGAAAAAAACAATCAATTCACAAGAAATAATGGTACTCTCCCCGTTGAGCACAGGAAAACAGGAACTGCCTGTCGAGCTTTTTCGATCACTGGACCAAAAGATTCTGGAACAACCTCCCAACAAGCCTCAAGAATCTTGAATCCAACACGTCCTTCAAGAATGGGCTTAGTGAACATCTATTGGCCGATCAATTCAAAACCGTAACTTTGCCCACAAACACAAGTTAAATGCATAACACGAGTAGCCACAAAATGCATTCTGTTCTTGAGCATGTACGAAACCACCATCACCATCCCTCTCAACATTGAGACACCATCTAATCGTTTTTACTCTGACGATACATATGTTTTCTATGTTGCTACCGATCACAATTATATTTGCCAACTACCATAAGTTTTAACTAGCGTTTTGTCTATTTCTATGTTTTAAATGTTCCTGTCGTTTTAGTATAATTAAAATACAAACTCAGTCATTTCGAGGAACGATAGGCAGCTTCTAACTTTGACAAAGGTTAACTCGATTTTAATATCATTCATTGAAATGGTTTTAACAATTACCGTACCATTTTTGATGATACAATCATTGCCTTGTGAGCTTATACTCTACATTGTCTTTTATAACGGAAGTATATTCATCCGACTTGTGTACTCCCGCATTGGATTATCCTGATTCATTGATACTTTGCTGTAACTGGTTATTACATCTCCACACTAATCACAATTGCCCCTGTCAATTACCCTCGGTGTTAACTAACGTCTCATCTATTTCAATGTCTCAATCTTTTTAAAGTGTGCTCTGTCTGTCGGTGAATAATATGTAGCTGCTCTCTCTCACAGAAGTAAATTCGATACAGATATAATTAGATTAATGTATTCTACCAATTACCGTACCATTTTTAAGTTGCAATCGACATCATATAAGGTAACATAGTTCTCTATTCTTCTCTTGGAGAAATTGGTCCATCTGAGTTTGTGCTCCCCCACTGAATTATACTGATTGTCGTCCATTTATGTACGTAGGTATATAAGAGTATATGTGTGTATTTGTGTATTTAAATGTATATGTATTTGTTTACATATGTACGTGCATGTAAATGTATATTTGTATGAATATATAGGTGTTGGTATATATTTAATAGTATATTGTGTATTCCATTCGGTTCCATGAAGGACAAGATGAGCTGCGATGTATTAATTAATTTTGGATTTATCAATCCCATGCACATGAGTTTCTCACTTAAAAAGATACCACATATTGAGGAAACTGTTTTACAACACGAAGTAGCTACAAATCGGCTGCTGTCACAAATTCATTTTTGTTTCTCGATTCGCTAATTCAAATACAGCATTTAAAAAATAAGTTTGATGTGTTAGACCTAAGTATTGAAAACCCATCGCTAGACGATGGAAATAAATGATTTATTAATAATAATGATAATAATAATGTGTAATTATTTGCTTGGCCTGTAAAAATGTTCGATAATTTCGTAAATAAAATCCCTTTTAAATATTAATATTTTTATATTGTCTGATGCATGAATAGCATTTGTTGTGATGAAAGCCTAAAGTTGCAAATTTCCACGAGTTTTTCATGGTATGTGAGTCAAATCGGGTACGATTGAATAATTATCGAGTCATGGTGAGTTTAAGTTACTGTGTCACAATTCCTCGTCATGTGAGATAACGATCTTCGGTGAACCTGACGGTGTTACTCTGAATAATTTTCAGTGAACCCTCATTGATGGCAATTTTCTGGTGACGTTAGGGATTAGTGACGAAAAAATAAATTACTCAGCAGAGCTAACTTGATAAGCCTTTTTCCTGATAGTGTAATGAGTGCCCACCTCAAAAATGTTTGGTGCAGAAAGGGAATATTATATTAACTGGTCGATTGGTTTAATAATTATTTTCAAGGATGATTCATTCAGCAAATATCCAATGCAGTGCAAGAACTGACTTCGAGCAAGTACTAAAGCTTTAATTGTACCAGCTTGATTGTCAAATGCTCTATTTGTTAGCTTGTTTCTTAGAGGAGGACTGTCCAATTTGGTCACCAATCCAGGGAAATTAGAAATCAATCAAGAAATGCCATTGTTTCTATTTATCCAAAACTCTAAATTTGTATGATCATCAAACTGACCTATTCTCAGTCAAGTGAACTCTCTCAAGCAATAGCGAAACAGAGAGCAAAAGACGGGAAGCGATCATCGCTTATGTCATGTTGCACTTCGGTATTACAAAGTATTTAATTACAATCCTGATCAACAGGTATGCATGGACATGGGTATATAATAACTATTTTTTTTCAATTTGTATTGGATGAATTGTGTAGAATGTTTTGAATTGGTGTTCCTGGTGCTCCTATTGTCAATTGACTGCAATTGTGACCGGCGCACGAGGAGTTTATTTTTGCACCGTTAGGTGAGTCCTTCTCTAGCGACAGCACAGTGGCGACTGCAGGGCAGCGACAGCACAGCAGCGACAGCGGGGTGTCGACAGCAGAGCAGTGACAGCAGAGCAGCGAAAACAGAGTAGTGAATGCAGAGCAGTGACAACAGAGCAGTGGCAGCAGAGCAGTGACGGCAGAGCTGTGACTGCAGAGCAGTGACAGCAGAGCAGTGACAGCAGAGCAGTGACTGCATAGCAATGACAGCAGGGCAGTGACAGCAGAGCAGTGACAGCAGAGCAGTGACAGCAGAGCAGTGACTGCAGAGCAGTGACAGCAGGGCAGTGACAGCAGAGCAGTGACAGCACAGCAGCGACAGCACGGCAGCGACTGCAGAGCGGCGACAGCAGAGCAAGAAGAAGGTGACTGATACAACCATTTCCGTCAATGCAGTGCTGGTGTTTATCCTCAGAATCAGCAACTATTGAATTCGATAGCGACACACCTCTGTATGAGGACTCATATGTTGAAGGACGCTGTTTTGAGTGTGTGTGGTAGGCGGTGCTGGATGGACTAGGTTGCCTTTCAAAGCCTCACTTTGCTGTTCCATTTACCAACATTGTTAGCACCAGTCGGCGTGGCCCCATCAAAGTGAGCCCCCGAAATCCTTACTCGGCCTCTAACACTCTTTACTCTGAATTTACGAACAAACATTCGTCTAAAATGCCTCCCTTTGATGCCCAGGGCCTGTAACTTAGTGCTAATGTAACCCCAGGGCCTGTAACTTAGTGCTAATGTAACCCCAGGGCCTGTAACTTAATGCTGATGTAATTCGACATTCGTCAGGAGGAGGATTCCTCTTACCAATGCAAGAATCAGTTTGCATTCTTTACTCCCGACTGCAGGCCCGTTGATGAATATGCAGCAAAGAGTTTGGGATATCAGTGATGCCATTGTTGCCTTAGAACAGTGTTGTTTTGATCACTGTCGACTTGAATTGTGTTTCAGAATCAAATTAAAGACGCGAGTCTAAAAAAAATAGAGTAGTCATCATGAGATTTATACCAATAATTAGTTGTGTTACAAGAGGATACAGCCAAATGTTACACTCTATAATATGTTTTCAATCAAAAATTGGAAAGTGGTACGCACACATACAGGAAGCGAGCAAACTTTGAAACGACGGGTTTACGTCGGTATTCAACGGCGTACGTCGGCGGACGAAGTATGATGGAAATCCGATATCGAGTCAATGTTGTCCCGACATCGGCATCATTCTGTTGACAGACCATTACAACAACTCTGCTGATTCCATAACTGAAATCGAATATCTGGTAAGGCGTTACCAATTTACTGGAGTTTAGATGTCGAAGATGATAGGTCGATAGGACCGCCTCAATGTGAATATTATCACGACATCAAACAGGAGATGTCAGCACGAAGTCGTCCTAACCGCCAGGTAGATATTGAACTGACGTCATCAGTTAAACAACAGACTATCCGGATACGGGATGATGCATCAGCGTCAGAACAGCAGCGAAAGCACAGCAGCAAAAGCACAGCAGCGAAAGCTCATCAGCAAAAGCACAGCAGCGTAAGCACAGCAGCGACAGCACAGCCGCAACAGAACAGTTCCAACAGCACTGAATCGACAACACTGCAGCGACAGCACAGCAGCGACAGCCCAGCAGTGACAGCACAGCAGCGACAGTGAAACAGCGGCAGCACAGCAGCAACAGCACAGCAGCGACAGCACAGCAGCAACAGCACAGCAGCGACAGCATATCAGCGACAGCACAGCAGCGACAGCACAGCAGCGACAGCACAGCAGCGACAGCACAGCAGCATCAACACAGCAGCGACAACAGAGCGGCGATTGAACATTTCACTCACACTCGAACTAGAAGTTCCTAGCTGCTGGCTGCTGGAGAACACAGGCCAAACAGCACACCTCCCTTGCCCTCACCATCTGTCCTAACACGGTGAAAAAGGTGCCCGGCATTGGTACCAATGGGAGCCCAGCGTTCGCGCTAAAATTATTTCCACACACGCACACTATCGCTACTTCACTTCACCTCAATGTCATAGCCGGACACTGTCATAACGGATAAAAATATTTCATCACACGTGCTCTCGACCTAAACGATGTTTCAGCCCGCACGCATTTTCCGCCACTTCAAAATCTGCCACTGTCATATCTGTCACTGTTTTTACACCTAAACAGGCGTATCAACCTACTAGTTATCACTTTAATAAAACTTCAATGAAAAAAACGCTAAAAAACGGCCTTACGTACCCTAGAAAAATACGCGGGTTAGAAATACGAACCTTTGCCCCGCGGGATAGGTTGGGTAGGAAAAGTTTGTTTAAATGATAACCAATTAAATAATATGACTCGTGACTGATTCTGACGGGCTGAAACAGAGTTTAGGCAGAATATCAGTGGCAGATATGACAGTAGCTGGTGTGACTGAGGAACGCTATGAATGTTCGCTGTTCAAAAGTGTTACTGTAGGTAGGTAGTCGGAACAACTTGTGGCTGATAAGGCAGTTGGCGGAGATGAAAGGGGCAGATCTGACGTTAATTATAAAAGAATTTAGCGCCAGGTATAGCGACCCCGGCACATTGTTCGGTCGAACGGGAGCCCAGCGTCCTCGCTAAAATTATTTCCGCACATGCGCACCAGCGCCACTTCACTTCAGCTTACTGTCATGGCAGTACACTGTCATAACCGCTAAAAATCTATCAGCACACGTTCTTTCGTGCTAAACAATGTTTTAGCCCATGCCCATCTGCACCACATTCATGGCACCCCACACTCGGAGAAGCCACTGTCATATTTGCCCCAGTCATATCAGCTACGAGTCGTATCATTTTAATAGTTATCACTTTAATGAAACTTCAATAAACTGGCATACCTGCTAAAAAACGGCATTACGTACCCTAGAAAAATACGTACGTTTGCCCCGCGGGTTAGAAATTCGTACCTTTGCCCCGCAGGTTAACAACACGTACCCCTAGGTTAGGTTAGGTTGGGAGGAAAACTTTTCATTAAAGTAATAACCAGTAAAATGGTACCTTAGTTCGGTTGGCGGAACAACTCGTGGCTGATATGCCAGTGGCGGATATGACAGTGGCTGGTCTGACTGAGGAGTGCTCTGAATGTTCGCTGCTAAAAAATGTTACCGTAGGGAGGTAGTCAGGAAAACTTGTAGCTGACATGAAAGTTTGTGGAGATGAAAGGGGTTGATCTGACGTTAGCTATAAAAGAATTTAGCGCCAGGTATAGCGACCTACTTCAGCTCACTTTCATGGCCGGACACTGTCATAACCGCTAAAAATTTCCAGCACACGTTCTTTCGTGCAAAACTACGATTCAGCACATGCGCATTTGCGCCACAATCATAGTATCCTTCACTCAGAGCAGCCTCTGTCATATCCGTCACTGTCAAATCAGCCACGAGTCGTACCATTTTACTGGTTATCACTCTAATGAAACTTTAATAATATGTCATAACAACTGAAAGAACGACATTACGTAAAATAGAAACATACGTACGTTTGCCCCGCGGATTAGAAATACGTACCTTTGCCCCGCAAGTTAGGAACACGTACCCCTACGTTAGGCTAGGTTGGGAGGAAAAGTTTCATTAAAGTGATAATCAGTAAATAGATACCCTAGTTTGGTTGGACGAACAACTCGTGGCTGATATGCCAGTGGCCGATATGACAGGGGCTGGTCTGACTGAGGAATGCTATGAATGTGCACTGTTAAAAAATGGTACCAAAGGTAAGTAGTCTTAACAATTTGTGGCTGATATGACAGTTGGCGGAGATGAAAGGGGCTGATCTGACGTTAGCTATAGAAGAATTCAGTGCCAAGTATAGCGACCCTGCTGTAGGATCTGTGTTTTCCAGCAGAAGGCAGCTAGGAGCTGCTTGATTGAGTATGAGTGAAATGTTCAATCGCCACTCTGTTGTCGCTACTCTGTTGTCGCTGCTGTGCTGTCGCTGATGTGCTTTCGCTGCAGTGCTTTCGCTGCAGTGCTTTTGCTGATGTGTCGTCACTGGTGCGCTGTCGCTGCTGTGCTATCGCTGCTGTGTTTTCGTTACTGTGCTGACGCTGATGTGCTGTCGATATTGTGCTGTTGCCGCTCTGCTCTCACTGATGTGCTGTCATAGCTCTTCTGTCACTGCTCAGCAGTCGCCGCTTTGATCACTGCTTTATTATCATTGCACTGTGCTGTCGCTGCTGTGCTATCGCTGCTGTGCTGTCGCTGCTGTTATGACGCTGCTGTGCTGTGCATCATCCCGTATCCGGATAGTCTGTTCTTTAACTGATGACGTCAGTCCAATATATCCGTGGCGGCTAGGACGACTTCGTACTTACATCTCATGTTTGATGTCGTGCCAATTTCACATTGAGGAGGTCTTATCGATCTCACATCTTCGATATCTAAACTATAGTGACAGGAATGCCGATGTCGGACAACATTGACTCGATATCGGATTTTCATCATACTTCGTTTGCCGACGTACGCCGCTGAATACCGACCTAGGCCTGTCGTTTCAAAGTTTTGCTTGCTTACTGTATATGTACGCACCACTTTCCGATTTTTAATTGAAAACATACTATAGAGTAGAACATTTGACTGTATCCCCTTGAAACACAACTTAAATTTGATATAAGTCTCATGTTAACTACTCTATTTATTTACGAATCGCGTCTTTAATTTGTCGCTGCAAGTGATCAAAACAACACTGTTCCAAGGCAACAATGGTGTCAGTGATATCTCAACCTCTCTGCTGCATATTCATCAACGGGCCTGCATACGGGAGTAAAAATTGCAAACTGATTCTTGCATTGGTAGTCGGAATCGCCCTTCTGACGAATCTCGAGTTAAATTAGCGCTAAATTACAGCCCCTGGGGTTACATTAGCACTAAGTTACAGGCCCTAGGCATCAAAGGAAAGCATTTAAGACGAATGTTCGTTCGTGGGTTAGAGTAAAGAGTGTTGGAGGCCAAATAGGGATTTCGGGGGCTCACTTTGATGGAGCCACGCCAACTGGTGCTAATATTTTTTGGTAAATGGGACAGCGAAGTGAGGATTTGAAAGGCAACCCTGGTCATCCAGCCCCGCCTACTACACACACTCAAAACAGCGTCCTTCAACAGATGAGTCCTAATACAGAGGTGTGTCGCTATCGAATTCAATAGTTGCTGATTCTGAGGATAAACACCAGCACTGCATTGACGGAAATGGTTGTATCAGTCACCTTCTTCTTGCTCTGCTGTCGCCGCTCTTCAGTCGCTGCCGTGCTGTCGCTGCTGTGTTGTCACTGCTCTGCGGTCACTGCTCTGCGGTCACTGCTCTGCTGTCACTGCTCTGAAGTCACCTCTCTGCAGTCATTGCTCTGCTGTCACTGCTCTGCAGTCACTACTCTGCAGTCTTTGCTCTGCAGTCACTGCTCTGCAGTCACTGCTCTGCAGTCATTGCTCTGCAGTCACTGCTCTGCAGTCACTGCTCCGCAGTCACTGCTCTGCAGTCACTGCTCTGCAGTCACTGCTCTGCAGTCACTGCTCTGCAGTCACTGCTCTGCAGTCACTGCTCTGCAGTCACTGCTCTGCAGTCACT
>SDVV010012467.1:0-15451 GCA_016164225.1 Gammarus roeselii
CCAACTCGACTCGCCTCAAACTGTTTCGACTGATCTCGACGCACCTCGACCAGCCTCGACGCGACCCTCGCCCCCTGCGCCAGCAATCCGCTGACTGTTATGATTAATTGTTCCACTCACGCATCTCACAAACATTTTTCTGTGTAAGGGTTTTACAGCGCTGGGAGGGGGAAGCAGAGGTCCCAGGATTCAGAGGGGCCTCTAAATGGTCCCACAGTTTCTCAAAAGGATCCTCAAGGGTCTCAAGGGTGTCCCAAGGGGCCCCGGAAGGGTCCAAGTGGACCCCCCCAAATCCACCTGGTCTCCCAAGTCCCCCGGGTTCCCGAAACCCCGCGTCCCCGAGTCCCGCGGGTCCCACGAAAACCTCCCTCCCTGGGTCACCTTGTCTCAACCAACCTCGATACATATAATAATAATGATAACACATTCAAAATTTATCACCATGAAAAAAGGGCAGATAAATATAATAGAGCCCAAGCAAGAAGAAATAATAAAATACTAAAATAAAGTGTTAATGATCTATAAAATGAATAAGCATCCATCCACCCCAAGATGATGGTTTGATGCTGTTTAGCATGGCTTCATACTTTTTCCATGTCGATTCCGTCTGTGATATGTCTTTAGTTCCGACTTGTTTATAATTCGCTCAGATGAATGCATCCTTTCCTTTGCGGTTATGCCCTCGACCTCGACAAATTTCGAATCAGCTTTGCCGAGTATTTTCAGTTGAATTCTCCCTTTTCGCCGATTTGATTTGAAGGAGGTGACATCGTAATCACCTATCGCAGTAATTTCCTCTGTATTCTGAGAGTCCATTTCATCGGGCAATACATCGAATCGGTTACGTGTTTGGGTCGAAAGTGGTGAAATTGTGGTCCAACGTGTGTTGCATTGTCACAGCGTGGCTGCCTCCTACTAACTACAGTTGTGTACAGTGCCTCGCTATCTTTGACTGAGTTTTTTATCGGTTTAATACGATCGCTTGTCTCAGCGTCTAGAGCTGAAAGCTTCTTGGCGAATTTGGAGTCTAGGTGCACATGGAGTAATTTCACTTGATTTTAGGTGGTCTCGACTGCTTCTTTGACTGCTGCTAATTCGCTGCTTATCAGATCTTTGAATTCATGAAATTGCTTCAGCACGTTTCCCAATTTTAATTCAACAGCTAGCAATCGTGTATCCGTATTGACTGTTTTTTTTATGGATAAGTCATTGGATGAGACCGTCTCTGTTTTGGATAAGCTATCGGAGGCGTGACTGATTTGTTCTTTCAGTGGTTTGGTTTCCTCTGCCGCTTGATAAAATTTACAGCGCAATGTCTTGCATTTGAGGGACTGCAACGCAAAGTCCTGGCAGAGAAAGAAGAACTTTGTCAATCCATTAGTTCGGGGGCGTACGAGGTGTGGCAGAGGCCACATTCTAGCTTAGCCTGAACCATCTTGGACTATTATAGAATTTACCGGTGGAAAATGGACCGTTAGCTTGAGTTCTATTTTATGTGATTTCTTGTAGACAGCAGATATGAATGCAATACTATAATTAGATGCGGGATGTGATTATTATGTCGACGATTCGAAAACGGAATAAAAACGGAATTTGATTTGATTTGAGCCTCATTTCCACCAGAGCCTCAACGTGAGTCATAATAGGCTCCCCAGTAGGGCTCGATGATCATTGATTCCAGTAGGCTCGCACGCCTAAGTGTGCGATGAAAAACAAAACGACGCTTTTAACGTTAGAAAAAATGTGAAAATTTTAGTAATGTAAGACATACGCTGGTGCGCAAAAAAAACGCTTATTCGAAACGGACCTCCGCTTCCAATCCTTTAAAACTTAATGAGTAATATGTACGCACTCTAGGGCGTACAGGTAGCATCGTCGAGATTAGTATAAGGTCAGTGGTTACACTGGCGAACTCAGCTCCGACAGCAACGCAACACAATATTTACAGCTACGCGGTTTAGTTGTATAAATACAAGTTATTTATTTAGGTAAGAAACGAAACAAATCCTCGCCTCCAACCCTTCAGAACCTCATGATTAATATGTCCATACGCCAGTGCGCACAGATAGTATCGTCGAAATTGGTACAAGGTTCACGGCTACACGGACAAAGTCAGCTCCGACAGCAACGCAACACAATGTTTACAGCTATGCGGTCTATTTGATTTTTAGTACAAATTATTTATTCAGGCAAGATAAAGACTCAGACGAAACAAATCCCCGCCTCCAACCACTCGGAACTCCAAGAATAACATGCACGCGCGACAGTGCGCACAGACAGCATCGTCGAAATTGGTACAAGGTCTATGGCTTCACGGATTAGATAGACCCCAACCGCAACGCGTCACAAGGTTTTATAGCTGCGCAGTCCAGGTCAACCTCAGAAACTGCATATGGTCCGTGAACGCGCGAGCGAGCACAGACTTAAGAAAAAATACCCATTCTCAAAATCATAAACACGAACTCCCGCACAAATACACCAGCGTTATACTATTGTGGATCGTGAAGAAGAAAGTAAGAGCAGGTTCGTCATGGGCAGAAAAACTGCTCAGATTATTGATTTCGCACTGATTGTTTATGGGGATAGGCATTGGTCCCTTGGGTCACATGAGAGCCCGATGAATCCCGGAAGGTAACCCATGTCCCCCGGGTCTTCCCGAGCTCCACGAGTCCCCTGAGACAACTCGCCTCAGCTCATTTCGGCTAGTCTCGAATCATTTCGGCCAGTTTCGGCTTTTCGCGACCAACTCGACTCTCCTCAACATGTTTCGACTGATCTCGACGCACCTCGACCAGCCTCAACGCGACCCTCGCCCTCTGCGCCAGCAATCCGCAGACTGTAATGGTTAATTGTTCTACTCAAGCATCTCACATAAACATTTTTCTGTGTATGGGTTTTACAGCGCTGGGAGGGGAGAACAAAAGTTCCAGGATTCAGAGGGGTCTCTAAAGGGTCCCACAGTTTCTCAAAAGGGTCCTAAAGGGTCTCAAGGGTGTCCCAAAGGGCCCCAGAAAGGTCCAAGGGGATCCTCCCCGAATCCACGTGGTCTCCCGAGTCCCCTGGGTTCTCGAAACCCCGGGTCTCCGAGTCCCGCGGGTCCCACGAAAACCTCCCCTCTCTGGGTCACCTTGTCTCAACCAACCTCGATACATATAATAATAATACCCAATTCAAAATTTATCATCATTAAAAAAGGGCAGAGAAAAATAATAGAGCCCAAGCAAGAAGAAATACTAAAATACTAAAATGAAGTGGTAATGATCTATGAAATGAATAATCATCCATCCACCCCAAATATATTAGGTACTATTTATTTATTAGTTCATGTATTTATCGTATTAAGACCTCCATGTTTTTTTCATTGCTGATTTTGAGCTGTATTGGGTAGCAGGTTGACTCTTTGTGTAGAATATATTTTCTTCATTATTAGTATATGTTTATATACATTTATTTCGGAGATCCTGTCGCCGAAACGGGTTCTGGAGATGGGAGGTGCGAAACGTGCTCTCGAGAGTAGCTTATATGTCTACAAAAACGGTATTCTTGAGTCACTTTTGGTGGGCGGGGGTAGGGCGCAGCTCATGCAACCTTGACTCAAGCGGCCGTACGGGGGTTCGCGCAGAAACGGGGAGCGAGGGGCGTAGGGTAGGACGGGGGTCAGTGAGCAGAAAGCTTATACATGTTAAGAGGTTATATATATTATAAGGGTATTAGCAATTTCAATGCTTGGGGGGTGTTGCAACTTCGTTGCATTTATGCATGTTCAATGCTGTGTCCTCTGAATGTTTTTTGGGGTATTGACAAACATACATTTATAAGAATTTTATTGATAACTTATATGTAGTATTATATATTAAAAGCCTCACTTTCCGGACACCTTCATTATTAATTTTCAACCACGATATCATTTTCTACGTTGTTCGATATTGATCAATATTACATGTGGCATAGATTCAATTTGTTTATTGTTATTTTTATTCTATTGTATTAATCAGTACCCTTGCGCTAAGCTTCACTCACTTCTGCAGTAACCCCTTCATTCGTATTTCTTTGTGAGCTAACCGATGAAGGAAAATAGAAACAATATTTACAGGATGACTGAATCATTCCTAGAGAAGAATCACTTAGGAGTATAATTGACTCATTCGATGCTTGATTGGTGGGTTCGTAGCGGTGGGGGTTGGGATATTTTTGTATGTTTTGTTCAGTTATCACTAAATATTCTTTTATAGGATTAGTGTGGTAGGCATGTCTTATAACACAATTTGCAGCCTTAGTGTGCAAAAAGGCCCTGTTTGTACCAGCCTGCGGGTAGGATTGCAGGCAAGGTTCTGTGTGTCCCATTTTTTTGTTTCATATGAATATAATAGCTTTAAAAATAGTATGGTTTATTACTCTGATTATTGGCGAGTTGAGGTATGTATTGTAGGTTGATGCAGCAGCTACAGTCGAGAATTTTTCTACCCTCATGTTGCATTATCCAGTTTTGAAACAGTCATATCAGTGTTCCATTGACGCGGTTTTCCAATAGCGAAAATACCTGAACGATATGGATTTACTGTAAGTTAAAATATTATGTTATGTATACTTAGTAATGATCGGTTGATATATGTTAAATTTCTAGTTGTTTTTGGAATCTCGATCAGTTATCTCCTACAGTTCTAGGTATTTTAGGGTATTTTCGGTTTGCATCTTCCACATTATTTCAGGCATAATGGGTCATTTGTTGTATCATTGTGGTAGTTTTATATGTATATATGACATTCTGTTACGATTTAGCCATGGTTACTTTAGTTAAAGAGATGTTAATTTAACCCTGTTTTGGACTCAGTTGAGGCTAATTTCATCAGATTTTGTATGTACAATACCGTATTTACTATAGGATTCAGTTGTGTTGCTCGTATGTCTTGGTATCATATTTACATAACTTGTTTGTTTGGTTACATGCTAGTTCATTCTCGTGCATCACGTTTTTAATGTATGTTCTGTATATGGTAGAGAATTAATCTTCTTGCTTTGTTATAACTCGTGAGTTTTAGTATAGGTCTTTCAGTTTTGTATGTTCTCTGTTGAATTTCCATCTTCAATGCAATCTGGTGGTTATTTATACAATTTAGGATATATTACGTGTGTATCTGCAATATAGAACATTATTTCATGTATAATTTAGTTACATATTGTTCATATATAGTGTTTTATATATCTTCTTCTACATTTTGATACAACATTTGACGTGGTTATTATAGATAAAGAAGATACCATTTGTTACAATCTTGATCATGCTGTTAGGGTATTGTATGTTTATTGTAAGACCATTCTTCAATATTTAGGATGAGTTAGAAAGTCCCCTAGGCAAGAACCTCGTTCTGTTTATGCCTGTTTGGGTAAATAAACCGATTTACTAGGATGAATACCCATTGTAGTACAATTTTATTGTCGGTTTCAGCAGAGTAGAGAGTCTTATTTAGCTATTTATAAATATATTGTTGATGTTGTGTTTTTTTTCCACGAAAATCATAGGAATGTATGTTTAGGAGGTGTATGTCTGTGCTGCATCTTCTTGGAATTTTTGTATTTGAACCCTAGCATGTGTATAATGTAACGTTTAGATGACAATTTACTGGATGGAGGGGGGTCCTAGTGTAGAGGTGATTTACACTCATTGGTTGTCATTTTGGAGTTCATCCATGTTCAACGTGAATTATGTATGGCCTTGTCGATGTCGATCTTAAGTTTCATGGGTTTGTTTGTGAGGTTTCGCAACAAGCTGCTCATCGTTGTTGTGGTTAAATTCTTGGTTATGTCAAGGATGTGACTTTGCTTGATGTTGTTCAGAGTATGAGATGAAGAGCCCGTGTGTATGATATAAACAAATATGAATTACTTGTAACATTCAACCCATCCAAGTTTGAAAAGTGGGTGTTATCAATGAAAACGGATGAAAATTTCTTGTTCAAAATGGAAGTATGCATCAAAACTGCTAAGGATAGAGATCAAAATTTAGAAACAAGTGGAGATATTTGTTATGCATTAATCCTAAAGCACTGAATATCATATTCAATCATGAAAAAGTCCATCGTAAAATACATCATTTCTTGGATACAATAGGTTAGGATAGGTTAGGATGATTAGATCTTTTAACATAACATGTCGTGATGCTGATCCACTAGATGAATATGGATCATACTCAAGCAGGAAAAAATCTCGAAAGATGACACCTAATTCTTGGATACGTTGGCTAGGATAGTCTAATTAGATCTTTTAATCTAACATGTCGTTAAGCAAGTCCACATTAAATATCTTGTAACAAAAACAAAGGGACTTGTGTTCTAATGGAAAAAAAATCATAGATCAGAGGCAAAATGCTACAGATGATAACCGCCCCTGTATATGGATACAAATAAGTGTATGTGTTTACATTGCGCCGGTATTGACCCCTGTAAACGTCTTCATTATACCTTGACGGGCCCTGCATACGCGTACAAAAGCGTGATCTGTGTATGTGGTGTATGATATTACAAAAAAACAAAGCTATGTAAAATAGAGCCATGTGGATGGGGTTTGATACGTACATCGCATAAAATAATGACCAAATATTATACATAACCATCAAACTTGAATACAAATATATAATTATTGGTTAAGTTGGTTAGGATGACAGGATCTTTGAACCTAATATCGCGTAAAACTGATCCACATAAAAAATGCAACGTTGAAGCGAATTTGTTGTTTTGGAACCTACATGCTGAGTCTCATCCACACATGTAACAGAGATATCGATAAGTTCTGGAATTTAAAAATCTGCAAAAGGATATTTGCTGGATCAAATTGGAGAAATGTATTCCAACTGGGTTTGATATGGTAAATAAATAGCCCTAGTGGAGAGATTCATACCTATCAATATCATACATAAGCATCAAACTTGAATAAAAAATACATAAATATTGGTTAGGATGACTGTTAGGTTAGGTTGCCTAAGTATTAATGTATTTGGCAGTGTATGGTAATTCTTTTTGCATTCATCGATAGTTGATCTATGTTGTCGTACATTGATATAAATTTCGCTAATTATGTACCTTAAACATGGTTCATATCCTAGATCTTGTGGATTTTAGACCTTACAACGGAGATCTGTATGAAAAAATGTTAGACTGGATTTATTCAATATTTGATATACTAGACGAAAATGGTAGGAGCATCACATCCAACAATACAAAGAAAATCTTATTCTAACAGTAAAACCGAACATAAATCTTGCTAACGCTGCAACACTCGAAACACTCACTGACGTATGGGGTAAACTTACATAAACAGTTTGAACTCGGAAGTCCACAAATTTGCGATGACCTAACATTACTCGAAACTGGTCGATATTACTGGACTTGGAACAAGCGAAGTGAAAAAATGAATATATATGTAGGCACACCATCTGCTAAAGATTGGTAAAACTACAGAGTGAAGTGGATAGATTTGATAAGGATGAAGTTTAAATCAATGAAGAAAATGCCTAACATAAGTATGGAAAAGGGGAAAATATATACAATTCTTGGTAATATTATATTAGGATGGGTTAGGTTTAGTGCCCGTCTACAATACAGACCTATGGTGAAAAATTGCTACAGTGGATCTGGTGAATGCTCGAATAAGACGTGTATTCTGAATTAGAATGCAGTCTCATAACAAAGCCTGAATTGATCAATAACTTATAAGTGTCTAAACTGCAAACGTCTTTCAAACATTTCTAAAAGAACGACATGCAGGAATAATCATCAAGTAAAGACCTGCGATTGGATAACGTAATTGAGATGTACATTCACTTATTGAAAAATTTCAACACTAACACTCAACACAAATCCGGTAGATTAGTTCTCCAAGATGACAATGAATCGGACTAAAATGCAGTGTCGAGAGGTAAAACCTACCAATTTTTGAAGCATTACATTCAATTAAGCGTATTTGATACCCAACATTCCATGAAAAATTAGGCGAATTTATACCTAATACAGATATATTCCTATGATAACTAATAAAAATGTATAACAACAACTATACAATAGCTAAATAAGATTATCTACTCTACCCTGAGCAACAATGATTAACTATTATATACGGTGAATCCTACCACACTCAGATGAAAAATCCTAGTCCAGTATCCCACGTGATCTGGTTCATGACTAAGATCATATACTAACATAACAGCCATACTAAAAATATCTGACATTTAACACCGATTTCATGAGAATAATGTTATTTTTGCTACGATTCCATTCAAATCAATAATAAATTCCTAGATCTAACTGATGCTATGCCTCTTGCCGAACAAAAAATCCAAGCCCACTGTGTCATAAAAATGAACTCTACAATGCTTTACTGGGACACTTCTCAGCAATCTACCACTAATATATAACAAATTTCAAAGGAAACATCCAGTCATTATACGATACCACAGACATACCATACATCTGTTTATTATTATTATTATTAAATCGTTTATTTCCATCGTCTAGCAATGGGTTTTCAATACTTAGGTCTAACACATCAAACTTATTCTTTAAAATTCTGTATTTGAATTAGCGAAGCGAGAAATATAAATTAATTTGTGAGAGCACATCTCCTGTCGGCGGCCGATTTGTAGCTACTTCGTGTTGCATAACAGTTTCACAATATGTGCTATATTTTTAAGTGAGAAGCTCATGGGCATGGAATTGAAAAATCCAAAATTAATGAATACATCGCAGCTCATCTTTGGTAGGCGGCTGGCTTGTCCTTCATGGAACCGAATAGAATACACAATATACCATTACAAATATACCAACACCTATATATTCATACAAATATACATATGCATGCACGTATACAAATACATATACTGAAAAAACATACAAATACACACATATACGCGTGCATACCTACATACATATATGGACGACAATCAGTATAATTCAGTTGGGGAGTACAAAACTCAGATGGACGGAGTTCTCCAAGAGAAGAATAGAGAACAATGTTACCTTTATGATGGCGATTGCAACTTAAAAATGGTACGGTAATTAGTAGAATTCATTAAATAATTTATATATGTTTAAATAAATTGATGCGAGCTGCTACATAATATTCATCGGAAGACAGAACACACTTTAAAAAGATTGAGACGTTGGAATAGATAAGACGTTAGTTAACACCATGGTTAATTGGCAGAGGCAATTGTGATAAGTGTGGAGATATAATAACCAGTTGACAGCTAAGCATCAATGAATCAGAATAATCCAATGCTGGAGTACACAAGTCGGATAAATATACTTCCGTTATAGAAGACAAGGTGGAGTATTAGCTTATAAGGCAATGATTGAATCATCAGTTCAATGAATGATATTAAAATCGAGTTAATCTTTGTCAAAGTTAGAAGCTGCCTATCGTTTCTCGAAAAGACTGAGTTTGTATTTTAATAATACTAAAACAAAACGGGAACATTTAAAACGTAGAAATAGACGGAACGCTGGTTAAAACGTATGGTAATTGGCAAAGTTAATTGTGATCGGTAGCAACATAGAAGACATATGTATCGTCAGATTAAAAACGATTAGATGGTGTCTCAATGTTGAAAGGGATGGTGGTGGTGGATTCGGACATGCACAAGAACAGAATGCATTTTCTGGTTACTGGTATTATGCATTTAGCTTGTGTTTATGGGCAAAGTTACGGTTTTGAATTGATCGGCCAATAGATGTTCATTAAGCTCATTCTTGAAGGACGTATTGGATTCAAGATTCTTGAGGCTTGTTGTGAGGTTGTTCCAGGATTTTGGTCCTGTGTTCGAAAAAGCTCGACAGGCAGTTTCTGTTCTCCAGTGTTCAACGTGCAGAGTATCATTATTTCTTGTAAATCGATTGGTTCTTTTCACCTCGAGAATAGATGAGTCATTGGCTGCCGGGTGAATGTTTTTCTAGAAGATCTTTATGAATTCTGATCGACTCATGGAGTGCCAATTTGTTGTCAATATTGAGCCACTGTAATTTTTCGAGGAGAGGACTTACGTGGTCTCGTTTTCTGTGGCTACCATCGCATGTTATTCTTGCCGCAAAATTTATACAACGTTGCACTTGGTCTCCTTGAGTTTTGGTGCATTTCCCCAAATCGAGAGAGTTGTTTATGTGAGAAAATACTAAAGCGTGGACAATCAGTAATCTTGATTTGAAGTCCAAATATTTTTTTGCAGAGTTTAGGAACAAAAGTGTTCCATTCAACTTGGAACACAGATTAGTTACGTGGTGTTTGAAGGAAAGATCGGGATCAAACCATACTCCCAGACTTATAACTTCATCTTCAACATGAATGCCAGATTTGCCTATCCTGATAGAGAAACTAATTGGAACTGCTTTTCTTTCTGAGTTCTAGCCGAACAAGATGCGTTTTGTTTTTTCAGAGTTGAGCTTGAGTCCATTTTTATCGTACCAAGATTTCAGATTAATTACGGCTGTCTCAGCGTCGTCTTTCAGCGCATTCAGATCTGACGATTTTTGTGAACGCAATAATTGAACATCATCGGCGTACATTACCATTTTCGCTTGATTTTTGGGTATTTTGCAATTTTGCAGTCGATGTCATTTACAAAAACCAGGAACAACAAGGGGCCAGGTATCGAACCATGAGGGACTCCAAAGGCAACTGTGGCCGAATTTAACATAGTTGCGTTATCGAATTTAACTGATTGTTGCCGATTCATCAGATAACTTTCAAACCAAGTAGGGTCTATTCCGATAATGAGGAGCTTGTCAAAGAGAATTTTGTGGCTTACACTGTCGAATGCTTTCGATATGTCTAGCAATACCAGCAGAGATATCTGCCCCTTTTCACAGTTTTTGTACAGATCTTCAGTGATGCTCATAAATGCGTCTTCTGTTGACAATTTTCGCCGATAAGCAGTCATTCAACTTGTTCGATTCCAGGTAATCAATCAATTGGATAGATATTACCTTTTCTAGAATCTTGGATAGGACAGGTAGAAGACTGATCGGTCTAAAGTTGGATGGTTTATTCTTGTCCCCAGATTTATGAATTGCTTTGATGATTGCATGCTTCCAGATCTCTGGAAAAGTTAAACTTGCTATGGAGGTGTTAATAACTGTGCTAATATACGGCAAGGTAACTAAAAGGCTGTCTTTCAGATATTGTAGGGCTAAACCATCTGATTAGTCCATCATCTCTGAACAACATCAAGCAAAATCACATCCTGGACTTAACCAAGAATCTAGCCACAGGTACAGTGGTCTAGAATGAGTCTCTGAGAGTGTGTGGCTATAAAAAGCTAGGCTTCCGTTCACTAACAATCTTGGTAGACCACAACAATGATGAACAGCTTGTTGCGAAACCTCACAAACAAACCTATGGAACTTAAGATCGACATCGACAAGGCCGTACACAATTCGCGTTGAACATGGATGAACTCCAAAATGACAAGCAAAGAGTGAAAATCACCTCTGCACTAGGACCCTCCTCCATCCAGTAAATTATCACCTAAACGTTACATTTTACACATGCTAGGGTTCAAATACAAAAATTCCACTGAGATGCAGTACAGACAAACACCTCATGAGCATACATTCCTATGATTTCCGTGGAAAAAAAAACACAACATGAACAATATATACATAAATAGCTAAATAAGATTCTCTACTCTGCTGAAACAGACGATAAAATTGTACTACAATATGTAATCATCCTAGTGAATCGGTTTATTTACACAAACATGCATAAACATAACGAGGTTCTTGCCTAGGGGACTCTCTAACTAATCCTAGATATTGCAGAATGGTCTTACAATAAACATACAATACCCTAACAGCAAGATCAAGACTGTAACAAATGGGATCTTCTATATCTATAATAACCACGTTAAATATTGTATCAGGATGTAAAAGAAGATATATAAAACACTAAAAATGAACAATATGTAACTAAATTATACCTGAAATAATGTTCTATATTGCAGATACACACCTAATATATCCTAAATTATATAAATAACCACCAGATTGCATTGAAGATAGAAATTCAACAGAGAACATACGAAACTGAAAGACCTACACTAAAACTCACGAGCTATAACAAAGCAAGAAGATTAATTCTCTACCATATCCAAAACATACATTAAAAGCGTGATGAACGAGAATGAACTAGCATGTAACCAAACAAACAAGTAATGTGAATAAGATACCAAGACATACGTGCGACACAACTGAATCCTATAGTAAATACGGTATAGTACATCCAAAATCTGATGAAATTAGCCTCAACTGAGTCCAAAACAAGGTTAAATTAACATCTCTTTAGCTAAAGTAACCACGGCTAAATCGTAACAGAATGTCATAAATACATATAAAACTACCACAATGATGCAACAACCGACAAATTATGCCTGATATAATGTGGAAGATGCAAACCTACAATACCCTAAAATGCCTAAAACTGTAGGAGATAACTGATCGAAATTCCAAAAACAACTAGAAATTTAACATATATCAACCGATCATTACTAAGTATACATAACATAATATTTTAACTTACAGTAAATCCATATCGTTCAGGTATTTTTGCTATTGGAAAAACGCGTCAATGGAACACTGATAAAACTGTTTCAAAAATGGATAATGCAAATGGGGGTAGATAGTTTCTCGACCGTAGCTGCTGCATCAACCCACAATACATATCTCAACTCGCCAATAATAAGAGTAATAAACCATACTATTTCTAAAGCAATTATATACATATGAAATAAATAGATGGGAAACACAGAACCTTGCCTGCAATCCTACTTTCAGGCTAGTACAAACAGGGCCGTTCGCACACTAAGGCTGCAAATTGAGATATAAGACATGCCTACCACACTAATCCTATAAAAAAATGTTTAGTGATAACTGAACATAACATACAAAAATATCTCAACCCCCACCGCTACGAAAACCCACCAATCAAGCATCGAATGAGTCAATTATACTCTTAAATGATTCATCTCTAGGAATGATTCAGTCATCCTGTAAATATTGTATCTATTTTCCTTCATCGGTTAGTTCACAAAGAAATACGAATGAAAGGGTTACTGCAGAAGTAAGTAAAGCTTAGCGCAAGGGTACTGATTAATACAATCGGATAAAAATAACAATAAACTGATTGAATCTATGCCACATGTAAAATTGATCAACAGCGAGCAACGTAGAAGAATGATATCGTGGTTGAAAACTAATCATGAAGGTGTCAGGAAAGTGAGGTTTTTTAATATACAATACTACATATAAGTTATTATCAATATAATTATTATAAATGTATGTTTGTCAATACCCCAAAAAACCTTCAGAGGACACAGCATTGAACATGCATAAATGCAACGAAGTTGCAACACCCCTCAAGAATTGAAATTGCTATTACCCTTTTTAAATATATAACCTATTAACATGTATAAGCTTTCCGCTCACTGACCCCCGTCTTACCCTACGCCCCCCGCACCCCGTTTCTGCGCGAACCCCCTTACGGCCGCTTGAGTCAAGGTTGCATGAGTTGCGCCCTACCCTCCGCCCACCAAAAATGACTAGAATGCCGTTTTTGTAGAAATATAAGCTACTCTCGAGATAGGCTGGGCAAAACGTGCCCTAGACATACGGGAGCCAAAATCGCCCTGGTGATGGTTTTTTAATGTTTATAATTATTCATTGTTTGTAAATAGGCAATGTAAAGGGTTGGTATTATTGCATGAATTCGAGTTTATTCAATTGGCATATCGGCAAGAAATGTTAGCCTGGTACATAAGAGGTTGACTGTATGTGTTGATTCCGGCTGTCGATTATTTTTAGCAAATCTAGTAAGACTCATTTGACCCGGAAGCAGAATAAAAATAGCAAGGTCCCCAACTCAATCAGTTTGTCAGCTGCAAGGGTAATAAAAACATTGTTCACTGAATAGGTAGCTATAAGCTCTTCCACTGCCTATCCTGAATGCTGAAATTGAAGAGAGAATTGTTCAGAGGAAGATAGATACTTGTCCCCCAACTCTGTAATAGCTAATTATTTTCCAAACAAGCTACAAAAGATGAAATGTTCACGACCCTTAATTTACAGTTGAATTATTCCAATCGTAAGGGGGCAATCTTAGTCATTAAATAACCTTCAGTTGAGGTTGGGCATTAGATTTGACTTTTTCTGAATAGGGGGTCACCACTTATAGGAGTCTTCCCAGTTAAGGGGCCGGCTAGTAGCTGCAAGAATACATGGGATCAGGAAGGCACTTTTGATCCAAGTAATTCCTTGCCACCCGTGTACCATTGTGTTTACTGTGGCCACGGGGTTTCTACAACGGGCAAGGCATCAACAGAAGCTTGCCACGTCACCGTAAAACCCCCAGAGATCTCTAGGCTTATCCACTGGCTACACCTGGAGAACCACACCAGAACACACAAACGGACACTCCATGCAATATTTCATGAATATAAGATTTTTTTTTGGAAGGGAATATCTAGGAACATCTATAGTTAAATAACCGGGAACGTCTTGTAGCCAGCACCCACTCAAACAGCTTTACTAATTTCTCATCCTAGTTTCTTGGACTGGCAGAACAATTTGTGCGGTCTACACCCGACCGCTGGCCGAGCTTGGATAAAGCGAGTGAATATTTCCATGCCATGAAAATGAATTTATTTCTGACAAAAATTCTAGTATTGCATGGGCATTAGATTTTTAAAGATAGTTCTGAATAGGAACAAGTTACCCCAACTCATTGCTAAACAAAAACATGGAAATAATATATAATTGGGGCGTCTCATAAATTCTGACCCTAGTGAGGAACTTTTTCAGGATCAGTCACTGCTGACATAAGAATCATACCTGCAATGACGCAACATCCTGAGTTTAAACTTTTACAGCTATGACGGGCATTCAGATTGTTATTTGATAAAAAGAATTTCACCTAGTTAATAAATATTTACTTTGTGTAATTGGTGGTGATTAGATACACTATTTCTTCCTCATGTTAGGGTTGTATTTTTTTAAATAATTGATGCTTGACCAAGTCATTAAATGGCATGGGAGAAAACGTAACTTTTCTATTTATAAATCCTTCACTGCAAAGAACAAATAAACAAAGTTATGTTATGTGAGCAACAAACACTTTCTCCACTTCCTAGTATTTAAATTATTCAATATCCCGTGAGCACCTTCACATGCTCTCATCCCGAAATACACGAAGTATGCACAAAGTGTTACTGTGGTATGTTTCCAACATTCTTGTCGGCGGATTTCTTGAAAATAACTTTTGTTTACTCGTCATATTTATGAATGTCACAAAGCTTCGTAATAAGTTGTTCCCTTTCATTAGTAACGTTATAATTCATTGTTGTGCCATGTTTGTTTGTATATGACTGTACCTACCGTTTCAAGTCAGTGCGTTGTATTGTTTTGTAATGTTCATT
>SDVV010012468.1:0-15451 GCA_016164225.1 Gammarus roeselii
GTTCACCTCCCTGACCACTCCATCCATATAGAGGTTGAACAGCCAGGGAGACATCACGCAGCCTTGTCTCAGTCCCACTTTCACTGTGAACCAATCACTCACCTCGCTCCCCACTCTGACACACGCTCGGCTGCCAGCATAGAAACTCTGCACTGCTTTCAACAGATGTCCGCCCACTCCATACAAACGCAACACCCTCCACATCGCTTCCCTATCAATTCTGTCGTATGCCTTCTCCAGATCCATGAAGGCCCAGAACACATCCTTTCCTTTGGCAAGGTACTTCTCACATACCTGTCTCACTGCAAATATCTGATCGGTACACCCTTTACCCTCCACTCCTGAACTATAATACTCTGACAATATTCACTGTCGTACTGTTCCCCCTTTCCATCATGTTCCTCCAATATCCTTATCTAGGCACTCATATTTAATTACCAGCCATGCTTGTCACCAGTTGGCCAAGAAAACTCATCAACATCATTTGTTTCTGTGCATTTAATCCACCCTGGTTCAATGGTATATAGCTAGTTGCTATTAATATCAGGAATTGCTATTACCATGGTTGTTTGTGAATCCCTACTAAAAAATTCCATTAAATACCTTTAGGAGCAATTACAACAAATAAAGATAAATGTTTCCTAACTCAACAAGCAAATTTATCAGTTTTTCTCCCTCTGTAATATTTTTTATATAAAACTGTATTCCCTTCCAATGTTAAAGTTTGTTATCAAGATGTAGCTAGTGTATATCTACTGTAAAACTGATTTGCAAGCCACTGTCCCAAGAATGCTTCCCCATTGAACATTATGAATGTCCAATTACAAGTTAGGTTTAGGTATTGCACTGTTTCTTTACTGAAGCCTTGTTTCATTACTCGCTCCCTCTCTAAGATAGGTTTAGGTATTGCACTGTTTCTCTACTGAAGCCTTGTTTTATTACTCGCTCCCTCTCTAAGATAGGTTTAGGTATTGCACTGTTTCTCTACTGAAGCCTTGTTTTATTACTCGCTCCCTCTCTAAGATAGGTTTAGGTATTGCACTGTTTCTCTACTGAAGCCTTGTTTTATTACTCGCTCCCTCTCTAAGATAGGTTTAGGTATTGCACTGTTTCTCTACTGAAGCCTTGTTTTATTACTCGCTCCCTCTCTAAGATAGGTTTAGGTATTGCACTGTTTCTCTACTGAAGCCTTGTTTTATTACTTGCACCCTCACTCTCCTATTCTTGGTGTTCTCATCCATGTGGTTCCCAGCCTTGTTGCTGACCTCCTCATTGAGATCCCGTTCTCTTGTTTTTCTTCTTCCCATTGTTGATTTGCCATGGTAGTGTCGATTGGCTTGTATGTCCTGTAGTTGTGAGCTAATCTAATTGAGTTGGAAGGATGCCCTGTCATTGAATTTAGGAGGATCCGTGAGATTTGGATAGTTGTACATTTCTGCACGACAGTCGCCCTGCCCTGTCTGTGTCCTTTTGGGAGGGCCTTAGATGTAGGTTAATTGTACATCTTTGCACTACAGTCGCCCTGTCTGTGTCCCTTCGAAAGGGCCTTAGATAAAGGCTAATTGTACAACTCTGCACTACAGTCGCCCTGTCTGTGTCCCTTTGGGGAGGGCCTTAGAAATAGGGTAATTGTACATCGCTGCACCACGGTCGCCCTGTCTGTGTCCCTTTGGGAGGACCTTAGATGTAGGGTAATTGTACCTCTCTGCACTACGGTCGCCCTGTCTGTGTCCGACGGCCTTTATGATCATGCTCGCTACACTGGTACCAGCTGTGCTGAAATGGGCGTTGAAATATCTGTGATCACCCCAGGTGTTTCAGACCACAATATTTGTGATGCATTTGCTAGCAATCTGTTTGTACTACACAATGTTCCTTCTTACTGAAATTATATTCATTGTGTCTCGCCTGTCTCGGTCCAGTCATCACATTCTGCAGCTCTCATTTTACTTGCACTCCTCCCTCTAGCATGTTTCTGTTACCTTTCAAAGTCTCGTTTATTAAATGGACTCCTGGCTTCTCATGATGTTAGGGTAATCTTGATTGATATCCATAGTGAATCGAATATTAGGTCTCCAGCCCCAGCCTGGAGGCATCATTGATTTACTGAGCGCCCTTGTTTTACAATTGAGTCTTCTGTCATACATCATTGAGATAGGTTTGGACCCTCATTCCAAAAAAGTGTAAGTCTATCTGTCTATTGTAATGCACGCTTGAGTGAGTTTTAAAAATGCTGGAACTTTGTTGATAAAATATGAATTATGACACTTCATGGCTCAAATTAGATAACAGAACCACATCCTGAGCTCTCCATCTGATTTCTGAAAAGTTTTTTAATTTTCACAAAAATGCACTTTGGAGTTTGTCATTTTTGTTCTCACTTTTCTGCAGCCTTTATTTTGGTGATTCTCTGAAATGCTAAAGCTTTGCTATCAATACATGTATTTCAGTGTTTTTGTTGTGGTGCTTGTCAAATATCCACCATACGCATAGCTCAACATGGATGCATTACCAAGCCTGCCAGCTGCATATTTCCTATGACAGTAGTTGTATGTGAAAGGTATTTTTGGAATGTGTGAAAGATATTTTTGGAATTCATACTTCAATTCAAATTATCATCGGTAAATACAGGTAAAAAATTGAACCGTTTCCATGTAAAAGATAGTGCTGTTAGACATGATTGTTCCATAGTAATGGATTGTCTTGTTTTTTTAAAGTTAAAACTGCTTTCTAAATCGGCTACTTCTGGCCTAATACTTAATTGCACCCCAATGTGTTGTCTTTACCACACAGTGTCACTTCCCTAATGTATTATTATGTTGCTCCTGCCGAATGTGTCTTTTCTGTATGTATCATATCTCGCACCTTTTCTGTTGTTCTGTTCCGAGCTCAATCTTCTGCAATGAACTCTTCTCCTGTTTTGATTAACTTGCAATGTTTTTTTTATTACTCACGCTTTTTGTTTTTGTTCCATCCCCCCCCTGCTCCCCCATCCTACCTGCAGCTCATCTCCTCCCCAACCCGACACCCACCCACCCACAAAGTTCACCGTTACATCTGTCACATTGACCAGTGCTGGGTCACTACAAGACCTGCAACACGTTGCCAACATGCCTGCCGAACACCAGCTGGTGACTCACCAACTACATCAGGTCTCCAACCTACCACCACACGGACTGACTAAGTTCATGCAACAGCAAGTCGAAAAGGCACATGAGTGTCAAGATGGGCGGCCTGTGCAGCAGTTGGCTCAGAATGTGCCACACCAACAGTTGTCCCATGACCAGTCCATACACCATGCTCCACAACAGCCTCATCAGCTATTTGAACAACAGATGTCTCAGCAACAGCCTAAACAGCTGTCTCAACAACAGCCCCAGCAGCTGTCTCAGCAACAGCCTCAACAGCTGTCTCAGCAACAGCCTCAACAGCTGTCTCAGCAACAGCCTCAACAGCTGTCTCAACAACAGCCCCAACAGCTGTCTCAGCAACAGCCTCAACAGCTGTCTCAGCAACAGCCTCAACAGCTGTCTCAGCAACAGCCTCAACAGCTGTCTCAGCAACAGCCTCAACAGTTGTCTCAGCAACAGCTGTCTCAGAAACAGCCTCAACAGCTGTCCCAGCAGCTGTCTCAACAACAGCCCCAACAGCTGTCTCAGCAACAGCCTCAACAGCTGTCTCAGCAACAGTCTCAACAGCTGTCTCAGCAACAGTCTCAACAGCTGTCTCAGCAACAGTCTCAACAGCTGTCTCAGCAACAGTCTCAACAGCTCTCTCAGCAACAGCCTCAACAGCTGTTTCAGCAACAGCTGTCTCAGCAACAGTCTCAACAGCTGTCTCAGCAGCAGCTTCAACAGCTGTCTCAGCCACCATCTCAGCAGCTGTCTCAGCAATCGCCTCAACAGCTGTCCCAGCAACTGCCTCAACAGCTGTCCCAGCAACTGCCTCAACAGCTGTCTCAGCAACTGCCTCATCAGCTGTCTGATATGCAGCCTCATCTACTGTCTCAACAGCTGTCCCATCTTCAACCTCAACAGTTGTCCCATCTTCCACCTCAACAGCTGTCCCAGCATCAGCCAGAGCATCTGTCTCAGTCTCTGTGTCAGCAACAACCTCAGCAGCTGTCCCAGCAACATCCTCAACAGCTGTTCCAGCAACAACCCCCACAACTATCTCAAGAGCTTGCTCAGCAACAGTCTCAGCAGCTTCTTGCGCAACAGTCTCAACAACTTGCTCAGCAACAGTCTCACCAGCTGTCTCAACAACAGGCGCAGCAACAACCTCAGTCTCTGTGCCAGCCACAGCCTCAACAGCTGTTCCAGCATCAGCCTCAACAGCTTGCACCGCAGCAGCTGTCTCAGCAACTGTCACAGCATCAGCCTCCGCAGCTGTCTCAGCATCAGCTTCAACAATTGTCCCAGCAGCCACCTCAACAGATGTCTCAGCCACAGCAGCTGTCTCAGCTACAGCCTCAACAGTTGGCTCAGCCACAGCAGCTACCCCAGCCTCAACAGCTGGCTCAGCCGCAGCAGCTACCCCAGCCTCAACAGCTCTCTAAACAACAGCCTCAACAGCTGTCCCAACAACAGGCTCAACAGGTGTCCCAGCAACATCCCCAGCAGTTGTCTCAGTATGGGTCTCAACAGCTGCCACAACAACATTCTCAACAGCTGTGCCAGCAACAGCCACAACTACCGCCTCAAACGCTGTCCCAACAACTTTCTCAGCATGCATCCCAACAACAGCCTCAACAGCTGTCTCAGGAGTCGATACTTCAACAGTTGTCTCAGGAATTGATACAGCAACAACATCTTCAGCAGTTAATACAACAGCAATCTCAACAACAACAGCTTTCACACCAACGTCAACAGCAGCTCTTGCAAAATCAACAGATGTCTGAACAACAACAGCAAAAGCTAGCTTATCTGCAGCAGCAAGAGCAGCAGCAACTGAATGCCAAGTATCAAGAAGAGCATCGTCGCCAGCTTGTTCACCAATCGTCCAAGGAACATCAGTTTACACTCCAGACCCAAAGTAATCTGCAGCATCAAATAGAACATGCTCAGCAGCAGCAACGAGACTTGACTGATCGTAAGGGTGACAACACTTCGGTGGTCAACCCAGTCTCGGCTCCAGTGCTCTCTTTGAACAACAATCCTTATAACTTTGCATCCTCAAAGCAGACATCTAGTTTGGCTCCTGGTATCTTTAGTTCATTTGCTCCGGTGCCTCCAAGTACGGATCCAAGTAGCGCCAGTCTTCAGGTTCACCCCACAGTCTATCAAGGAACAGTCGAGAATACCTATCGTGGCCAAAGCTTTGTGTCACCTCCAGGATTTTACAGTTCTGCAGGTTCAGAACAAGAACAACAGCTACAAAGCAGACGGAACTCAGTTCCAACGACCTGCAGGGCTTTCGGTGACCAACATAGCGCGATGGATCCTCAAGCTGTGATGGTAGAAAGCCTCTTGAACCCTTACTTCCAGAGTCAGGTCTCCCATGATGGAGAACATCAACAATCACATCAACCTCAGGCATCCAACTTGACACAGCTGAACCATTCTAATTACAACTCCACACAAGATCTCACTGCGCTACTCAGTTCGAGCACTCTAAGCCTAAATCAAGGTAATCTGAACACTTTTGCTCAACCAAACCCCATCCACCAATCGTTGAGTGCAAGCACTACCGCCCTCAACAACATAGGCGGCTCAAGTGCTACTACCACCTGTCCTAACCCTGCTTCTTCTCTCCTTTCCAGTAGTTCTATTTTGCATCTTGTACCTAATGTGTTGTCCCAACAGTCTCAAATACACTCCACTTGTGCTATTCTATTACCTTCATCTTCCTCGAATCTTCTACCACCACACACCCCTAGTAGCGCGCAAGCTAGCTCATTGTTGGCTCCCCAACACTTGGCCGGGGGGCAGTCCAACGTGATTAGCGGCTTTCCGTTGTCCTCACAATCATCCTTGACCACCAACATGCTTCCACCTCCACCACTCAACTCCACACCCTGCCAAAGCACCAACTCACTAGTCAGTGAGAGTGACGCAGGGGTGTCAGGGCCTTGTCCTCCTCCCACCCTTAGCTCGTCCGCTGCTATGCCCAGCGACTCTGCAGCCGGCGATGCTGCTATCCCAGAAACTTCTGGAGATGTTCTACCCACGGACCAGTGTTCGAGTCAAGCGATACCATCAGGCTCTGAGGCCGACCCAAGTGTCTGCTCCTCGCAGCAAACAGCCTGTAAACAGCAGGCTGACAGGAAGAAAATACGCAAGAAGAAGACGATGGAGAAAATCCCAAAGCTAATAGTGCTGAGCGTGCTGGACACCATGGTTGAATGCCAACTTGAGACGACTACGCAGCAAACCAAGTTCCGCTTTGACATCACGGACGATGAACCTCATTACGTCACCAATAAGTTGGTAAGAATGTTATGGGTCGTTGGGTCCTTTTCTTATTGCATTATCTCCAAATGTTATATACTGGCTACATAGACATGTGATTGAATCACGACTCTTCTTGACTGGTTTACTATTCCAGAGTTGATCGTTTGTGCTTTATCATGTCCTCAGGTGATCAGCAATCTTCTGCCTGAAATCCACGCCACGGTGTTCACCAAGATGCTGCTGGACATAAACAGCCAGCTGCAGGAGAACCCAAGCGTTATCCCCGTTGTAAACTTCCTTGACCCCAAGTTTGGCTCGGCAACCGTGGCACAAAGTATTGGAGAAGGAGGCGGCGTTTCGCGGTCGCCACAGCCTGTCAGGAAACACTCTCAGCCGCCCGGGTCCTGTAAGATGGATGACTATCCGCCGGTGAGGAGGGCTAGGGTGGCAGCAATAGTCATTGTCTATCTTACTCAAGAACATTTCAATGGAGGGCGATACCCTAGTCTGTTCAGAAGCTTCATTGCTTTTGGATGCTCAACAATTGAAGTAAAACCTCTCTTGCCTTGTCAATAGGTGTATTGGGAGTGGGCTTGGCTTACTTGTTCATTGGGCGAGTAAGTTTCTGAGATTAGGGGCAACTGCTAACAAAATTCAATGAAGGGAAACAGTAGGCCCCAAGTTTTCAAGGGGGGATAGCGAATTACATTATCCATTTCAGTTTGCTAAGTGTGGTAAGTTGTACGGGAGAGTGCTGATCAAAAGGATTAGAGACTCTACGAACTGCGCAATTGGAGAGGAACAGTGTGGCTTTAGGAGTGGTAGAGGGTGTACCGATCAGATTTTTGCTGTGAGACAGGTCTGTGAGGAGTACCTTGCCAAAGGAAAAAATGTGTTCTGGGCCTTCATGGATCTGGAGAATTCATACGACAGGATTGACAGGGAAGCGCTGTGGAGGGTGTTGCGTTTGTATGGAGTGGGCGGACATCTGTTGAAAGCGGTGCAGAGTTTCTATGTTAGCAGCCGAGCATGTGTTACAGTGGGAAGCGAGGTGAGTGATTGGTTCACAGTGAAAGGGGGACTGAGACAAGCTGCGAGATGTCTCCCTGGCTGTTCAACCTCTATATGGATGGAGTGGTCAGGGAGGTGAACGCGAGTGTGCTGGGTCGTGGCTTGTAACTGTTGGAAGCGAATGTGCGGAGTTGGCAGTTGAGCCAGTTGCTATTTGCTGATGATACGGCCCTGGTTGCGGATTCGGAGGAGAAGCTATGTAGGCTAGTGTCTGAGTTTGGTAGAGTGTGTTACAGGAGGGAGCTTCGAGTGAACGTGGGTAAGAGTAAAGTAATGAGATGCTCGTGGACAGTCGATGCAAGCAAAATTAGTGTCACCCTAAATGGAGAGCTCTTGGAGGAAGTTCAGTGTTCTGAGTATCTGGGCTCCCATGTGGAGTTAACTGAACTAGTGGAAACCGGAGTGAAGGAGGGGTGTAAAGTGTTGGGTGCACTGAAGAGTGTAATGAGCTGTAGGACGTTGGGGATGGAAGCAAAGAGAGGGCTGTATGAGGGTGTTGTTGTCCCAATTGTGCTCTACGGAGCTGAGACTTGGAGGGTGAGAGCAGAGGAGAGAAGAAGGTTGAATGTTTTCGAGATTGAATGTTTATGAGGTTGTTGGACCCGCACGTCCATCAACCTTCCCATTGCTCTCCTTATCATCTGCACATAATTCTTCAGTTCACTATCCACCACTGCACCACGGGCCATCTTGACCCATGTTTACTTGTGGACATCTTACTTCTTGAACAAGCTGTTTCTCACCACCAGCCCCTTCGCCATTTTTAAACCTTCCAGGCACTTTCATCTGTCATTTCTATGTACAACGCCATTCCATTCCATCACATTCGGGTACCACTTTGTCACAAACTCCCGCATTCAGGTCATATAGTACCGCCACTTTGTATCGACCTCCATAACTCTCCATACACTCTCTGACTAATCCAAAAATGCTCCCCCTTTGTCCTCACTCCTCTAGCTACCTGCTCCGTGAGCACTGACTAACGCATTTATTTGTTTACCTGACCTTCACCCACATCAATCTAGAAGACTCCTACTTCCCCTTTGTAGCGCTATTAACCAACTGATCAATTGATAACAACACTCCACCTTCTTGTGCCCAACCTTGCTCCACGCCCGACTTATTGCAACTCTTCACATCAAAGTCACAATCGCTTCTACCCTTCAATTTTGTCTCAACTCAACGCCAATACATTAAACTTCCTCATGACAAACATTTAATTAATCTCTCTACTTTTGGTTTCATCCCCACTTCAACCAAACACATCTTGACATGCTAACAATAGGGTTCGCAGAGGCGTGGGCCTCTCCTCACCTCGCTCGTATTGCCGTTTTAGAGGGAGGAAGTTTCGGAGAAGGGGATCCCCAGCTTACTCGCTCGCCATGTACTATACGCTAAGGGTATGGTAGCCTGTATTATGAATCATAGAAACAATGAACTCCTGCCACCCTTGTTCCTCTTCTCCTTTTTAATCCTCCATTTTTCAAGGTGAGCTAACCGCAACCTTTTTACTTTTGCATTGTTTGATTATCAGTTTATGTAGGGATCCTTATTAGTAATTCCATCCCGTCCCATTCAATGACATGGTTTACCTCTACGATTCATCTCTGACATTGGCAGTTAATGTCACTGCCTGGCTTAGTGCCTCTGAAGTGTGGTGTAGTAGTGCTGGCCTACTAAGTTTTCACCAGAACAATAGTGGTTTAAAGTCATAAGGTTTTTATGCTCCACAAAAGTACTATTTTGATGGCTATTTCATTCAATATAGTGTATGTTGGGTGTCGGAGTGAAAATATCTCTTCGACATCTTATGAGGCCGCGAGGGCACACTTACATTGCGGCAGCAGTACCACCACCATCAATGTGCAGTGAGCTGCAGTTGGCTCATGTGTGCGGTGTACCACGCTAGGGCGGCGGTGCGGTAGTGCGGTGCAGCAGCTTCGGGTCAGCAAGTGCTGCCATAGCAGCCAGTCGGGCCAGTAGCCGGCGTAGGCATGCTACTACTACAGCCCCCTACTCTGCCGTGGCGGCCGGCGTAAGTAACCCGTCGGCGTTACTCTGCACCGGGAGGACAGCCCCGCTCCTAAATATACAACCAGCACGCCTTGCCTAGTCTCTCTCCATGTGTACCCTTCACCAAAAGCTACTGCTATTTATGACACCCTTGCATCACTGGTGCTACTTGAGCACCTATGCGCGTCGCATCTATTGCCTTGCTAATTTTGTATCATATTAAGCCCTTTACGTAACTACAAAGACGTAATTGCGCCACAATGCGTGCAGTTTTGTATTGCTCCTGGGAATACCTGTGACGGGTGTTATTATTTGTGACTTAGAGTAGAATACATTAGTTTTGTTATTTTCTTTGAGGACTCTTCAAATTTCCCTGTTTGTATGTCAATATTATTGATAAACATTATCGTTTGGTTTTTGTTCATACTTTCATGACTGTTTCTTGTAGTTCCTTTGGTGAATAGAAAAAATGTAAAATATATTTTGAATGAATTTTCAAACATTCAAGATATAGTGTTTTCTACTCTGTAAGGCTGGTAACTTCTCTGCCTTACTCATTTACATACCTCAGTAGAGGATTTCTCACATTTCTTTGTCTTTTTGTACCTCTTACAAGGTCTTCTCATACATTTGTTTGTCATCTCTTACCTCAACAAGGTTCTATGACATTTTCTTGTGTACTCTTGTACCTCACTTCAGGTCTTCTTGTATGTTGCTTCAGGGCTTCTTATACCTCTTGAATGACTTCCTCCTACTTCTCTGAGCTTTCTCTTAACTTTCTCTTAAGGTCTTCTTGTACCTCTCTACAGGTCCTGATGTACCACTGAATAGAACTTATAGTTGCTTCTAGTTTTCCCGTTCCTCTCTGCTGGTTTTCACGGGTCCACATCTGCATGTCTTATTACACCTCTTGACTAATCTTCTCGTACCTCTCTTCAGGCCATGTTGTACCTCTCTGAGACTTGCCATGCCTCTTTACTGGTCTTGTTGTACCTCTCAACAGGTCTTGTATCTCTACAGGTTCTGTTGTATCTCTACAGGTCTTGTTGTACCTCTCTACAGGTTTTGTTGTACCTCTCTACAGGTCTTGTTGTACCTCTCTACAGGTCTTGTTGTACCCCTCTGCAGGTTTTGTTGTACCTCTCTGCAGGCCTTGTCGTACCTTTCAGCAGGTCTTGTCGTCCCTCTCTGCAGGTCTTGTTGTCCCTCTCTGCAGGTCTTGTCGTCCCTCTCTGCAGGTTTTGTCGTCCCTCTCTGCAGGTTTTGTCGTCCCTCTCTGCAGGTTTTGTCGTCCCTCTCTGCAGGTCTTGTCTTCCCTCTCTGCAGGTCTTGTCGTCCCTCTCTGCAGGTCTTGTTGTCCCTCTCTGCAGGTCTTGTCGTCCCTCTCTGTAGGTCTTGTCGTCCCTCTCTGTAGGTCTTGTCGTACCTTTCAGCAGGTCATGTCGTACCTCTCAGCAGGTCTTGTCGTACCTCTCAGCAGGTCTTGTTTTACCTCTCAGCAGGTCTTGTCGTACCTCTCAGCAGGTCTTGTTTTACCTCTCAGCAGGTCTTGTCGTTTCCTCTCTGAAGGTCTTGTTGTCCCTCTCTGCAGGTCTTGGCGTCCCTCTCTGCAGGTCTTGGCGTCCCTCTCTGCAAGTTTTGTCGTATCTCTCCACTGGTCTTGTTGTAAGATCTTGTTGTAAGGTCTTGCCATAAGTTCATGTCATACCTTTATACAGGTCGTGTTGTATCTATCACAAGTCTTCTTGTATCTATCTGTAGGTCTGCTCATACATTTTGAGTCTTCTCATACCTTTTCACTTGCATTATTGTAACATCAAAATTATTCATTTTACAATTGTGTATTTGATGAAAATTGCAGTCTCCTCATTATGAGGCTCTGACTGAGATAGTCCCCCAATATTTATTGACATTGTTTTCACTAGTCAGAGAACACTAGCAATAGATTAGGTGATTTTTGCTCATCCTGGTGTCAAGTACTAGTCATTACCTGCGTGGTTGTTGCCCTTGTGTTGTCGCTTTTGGTGCTCATGACAGGTGTGTTGCAATTAGTTGACAAAGATCTTATAATGTTTCAATGTCCTTCAATTCGGTAGTAGAATAGGAATATTGTTTGAAACGTTTTCTAATGTGCGAATTTAGGATCTAAAATTTTTATGATAGTGTTGATCGAGTGATATCTGGATACTTTTTTTGCAGCTTCTAATGCTAAAAGCAACATTTTTTAATAAAGCAAACCTGATGTTTTGACCACCTTTTATACAGAATGGAAATAATTTTTGGCTTATTTTGGGTCTTCGAAAGATGTTGTGAAAGACCAGTCAGCTATTTTGCTCAATTTTAATTTAAAATCATGTTTCAATAACCTAGGTACTTGATTGTTGAGGTGTGGAGCATCTTATGTATGCACAAATTGTTTGGTTTATTGACTGCCTGATGTGTTTTTATAATTTACATACCTTGTAGCTATGCTAGAATTCCCATGGCAATCATTGTGCAAATGCATTTATACCCTTTTCTGCTTCTAGTAAGGATTGCTGCACAAGAAGGATTAGCAGATCCTTTTTTTCAAGTTGCATATACTAGATAATGCATTTCTTTGTTAGCTACACCTCTTATTTCATTAATTGACTTGAACATTACTTGAAACATCAAGTTTTCATTGGCTGCAATATTTTTTTTAACAATAAAATTCTAAGCCTTATTACTAAGCATTTTATCTGACCAGAGAACAGCCATCTCAATGCAATGTGCAGTTATTTAATAATAATATTTAATTCTTCCACCACTGCATCTACTTGTTTAGTCTATTTTATCTAGTGTGTTTGTATTTAATTTTGAACATCAAATACTAACAAATTTGGAAACTGAATCTTGGTTCATTCGTGCTTTTTTGGATATTTGTGTCGCCAATCTATTTCTTTCATACAGTGTCCAGTTATTGTATATCCATTTAGACTGTAAGAAGCAAGTATTTCTAAACTTCTAGAGCAAAGGGTGGCTCTCCATCTTTCATTTTGTACACACTAACTTTTCTATGCTGACCTTGCATCCTTGTTGGTTGGCTTTTTTCCTAATGAAATTGTTATGCCAAGTTCAATTTGTTCATGGTTTGTTTTGTCCCTCCATTAGCTGAAAAGTTACACCGAGTGATCTTGCATGGAAGTTACTCTGGTTCTGGAATGCTAGTGTCGACTCATTTCTGACGAAAGAGGCCGATCTTTTTTGCTGCCATTGGGCGATACAGTGACATGTTGGCATCCAATATCATGGCACCTCTGTTCAACTATCCCACAATTGCAATGTTTGATCCTGTGTTTGTGAATGATCATGTTTGGTAAATGCCTTGCTGAATCAAGTCATATTACCACACTCGTGTTGTATCCATACCACTAGATTGCCAAACAAGTCTTTTGGCACTTGAGCTCAAATCGTGGATATCGTTTTGAACACTACTCACATCCTATGTTAATGAATATTTTTTATACCTCTGAAAGCTTGACAGCATTCACTTCTTTTGAGAAAAAATAATTATCTTTTCCAACTCGAGTAATTTTTTGATGCCCAATACCCAGTCCTCTGCTTCCTCATTCTGGATCCATTTTTGTCTGTCAGTATATATGTCCTCTACATCAATGTCCATATTCAGTGTACAGTAATTAATGTTACCTTTTGAATTATGTGTTATGAAGTATTAAAAAAAACGCCTGTTACTTTGACATTGATGTTATATAATGGTACCTTAGTGAGGTTTCCATGTTGCCATTTTGGTAGTTGAAAATTCGTTTTGCGGATTCAAGTATATTTTGTTACAGTTCTCCATTTTATAGTGGTGGGGTTGCTGCTTATGACTGCACTGAAAAAGCTTGATTTTTTTTAGTGTATTCTTCCAACATAGTTCATAGTTTGAGATATACTGGAACTATTTTGTTTATTGTTTAGCTTGTTCAACTATGTATGTCCAATGCACTCCTCCAAACAATCTTTATTTTTTTTTAACTTATGAAAGAGCAGACCAACCGCCCAGCCTGCATTTGGTTTAGCCCAAATTTTTCAACCTGTTGAGAGTCATATTTTTTCTACAGGGTGGTCTATAAATCTTACAACCCATGTTTACATCAATAACTCATAAGTTATATCACAAAAGCAAATAGATTACATCTTTGCATTTTTCAATAAACTGCAAAGATGGAAAAATGAATTGAAGCTCAGATAAATGTCATCTAGATTTCAAGAATAGCAAGTAGGTGCACGTCCATGATCTTCTTTTGTGTGACCAATTATTCCTAAAGTGACTTGGGCATCTCCTGCCTGATCAGAGCCTTGAGATCATCAATGATTTCTGACACTCTTTGGGGTGGATGGATGATTATTCATTTTATAGATCATTAACACACTATGTTGAAGTATTTTATTACTTCTTATTTCGTGGGTTCTAATATTTATCTATGCTCTTTTTTCACGATGATCAATTTTTGACTAGTTATATAAATATGTATTGTTAGATGCCCGCAGGGGCCCTAGTCTAACAATACATTTGTATTGCTCACGCAGGGGCCCTAGTCTAATCCAACCTACTGTGGGAGAATTTGCGCTTTCCGGGGCGCCTAATAAATGTCCGAGCACAGCTAGGCGTTATGATGGCTAAATGGTAAAATAATGTTGATGTTGATCTTGGAGAGTGGAAGCCTTGAATGGCACTGTGCGGGGAGGGGACGAGGCATGTCCAGGCAGGTCGAGGCGAGTGGAGACGAGTCGACTGGCGAGGCGACGAGTCGAGACGAACCGAGGCTGGTTAAGACTAGGTGACTCGGGAATGGGAAGTACTGGTGGGACTCGCGGGACTCAGGGGACCTGGGTGTTACGGGAACGTGGGGGAATTGAAAGACCAGGATGATTTGGGGGCCTCACTTGGACCCTTCCAGAGCATTTTGGTACACTCTTGAGACCCTTTGGGACTCTCTTGAGAAACTTTGGGACCTGCTTGAGGCCCCTCTGAACCCTTGGACCATTGCTTCCCTCTCCCCACGTTGTAAAACCCATACACAGAGAAATGTATGTATGTGAAATGCTTGAGTTGAACAATTAATTATTACAGTCCGCGAATTACTGGCGCAGAGGGCGAGGGTCGCGTCGAGGCTTGTCGAGATCAGTCGAAACACCTTGAGGCGAGTCTAGTTGGTCGCAACGAGCCGAGACTGGCCGAAATGGTTCGAGATGAGCTGAGACGAAGGACCCGGGAAGCTCGGGGGACCCAGGGGACTTATGTTACCCTCCGGGATTCGTCGGGCTCTTTTGGGACCCGACCTTTGCCATCCTACTCCCACCCTAAAATGCTTGAGTGAAATTTTTTATTACAGTCCATATGATTACTAGCGCAGAGGATAAGGGCCACATTGAGGCTTGTCGAGGTGCGTCGAGATCAGTCGAAACATGTTGAAGCGAGTCGAGTTGGTCGCGACGAGCCGAAACTGGCCGTAATGATTCGAGACAAGCCGAGATGAGCTGAGACGAGGTGTCTCGAGGGACCCGGGGAGCTTGGGAAGACCTGGGGGACTTGGGTTACCCTCCGGGATTCATCGGGCTGTTTTGGGACCCAAGGGACCTATGCCTTCCCCCCCCCCCCCATATCCCCTTGAACAAGAAGTGCGAAATCAATAATCTGAGCAGTTTTTCTACCCATGACGAACCTGCCCTTGCTTTCTTCTCCACGATCCACAATTTTGTCATGTATTGTAATGCTGGTGTATTTGTGCGGGAGTTCCTGTTTGTGATTTTGTGAATAAGTGTTTTTTCTCCAGTCTGTGCTCGCTCGCGCGTGCACGTTCCATCGCTCGCGCGTGCACGGTCCATCGCTCGCGCGTGCACGGACCATCACTCGCGCGTGCACGGACCATCGCTCGCGCGTGCACGGACCATCGCTCGCGCGTGCACGGACCATCGCTCGCGCGTGCACGGACCATCGCTCGCGCGTG
>SDVV010012469.1:0-15451 GCA_016164225.1 Gammarus roeselii
AGTATGGCAGATGGCGGGGGGGGGGGGGTATCGGGGCCCCTCCATCGTTAGGTTGCTACGGGAGTTGTACAAGCTGATTTGGATTTCAATCTCGATAGCTTTGGAATACTTTCTTTAAAAAAACATACGTTTTAATCGATAGAGAATATATCTGTCCCAGATGTTGATATGTGTGGGATGCAAATATGTTCCCGACAAAGATTGAATTTAGTGATGGGATCGAGCTGGTACGAAACGTACAGTTGTTATGTAATAATTAAATTCCGAGAGTTTGATCATCAATTCTTGTTAATGGTTGATTGAATGATCAAAAACACAATCAGAAAGTGAAATGCATCTGCTTTTCTTTTGTAGTTTCTTTGAAATCCATAATCTGTGTATAATTATCATGTACTCAGCAGAAAAATATTCCTTTTGAAGTCACCCTGAAGAAACTCAGAGCAAAGTTTGCACATGTAGCGAAGTAAAATTGCACTCTGTTCCAAAAGCCTATTCCAACAAAATCCATTTCAGGCTGGCCCCAAATCGCCGCGTCAGCAGCTACATTATTTTCCTCCGCGAGGCTGAGCCGTCCAGCCATTGGTCAAATCTCAGTCAATCAGGCGCGACCAGTGGCCGGCGGCTCGCCCCCTCCCCTCGACCAGGAGCCAATCATTGCCTTCTTTGCCTCGGGTCAGACGCTCGACCAAAAACGATCGGCTTTCCACAAGAGTCGCCCGAACTCTTCCTCCTCTTCAACTTGTTGTGTGTATATTGTGTCACCTGAATTACTTAGGTGAGTGATTTTGCAAGAGGACTCGTCATATAATGCTTCTCCAACATTAAAAAAATTATATGAAATTATAATTCACAACTAATCTATTACAAGGCATTGCACTACAAAACCACTAACTCCCATGAAAGGCAAAAGATCAAAAACAAAGCAAGTGAATGTAAGCGCTATAAAATAAACAAAAAAAGGGCGATAATAACTCACACTCACCGGTATCGTCCCTCTTTCTCTTATTAATGTTGCCGTTGGGATCAGTGTGTGGCTGAGGGATGCCTAGGATGCCATTGATGCTGTACGACCCTGACCGTTGTAGAGCTGTATCATGCCCCACAGGACTGGAGTGGCTGATCACTGAGGTGGCTTGAGACACTGGCGAGTGGCTGCCGGGGATGATGTGCTTGGCGTTTTCCGCTGCCTTGTTTCGGACGATTCTGCCACCGCGTGTCCAAGTAAAAAAATTAGTGACGAGTCAAAGGATACGATTCTAACGTATTTATGAACAGTGAGGCACGCTCATTGAAGAGAACATGTATGGATCAAATGTCAACAGCAACAAGAGTGTATTGAACATGAAAATATACGTACTAACTGTAGCTTTAGCCACACTGTAGCACTACCTTAGAAATGAACAACTATACTCAAAACATCAGAACTCAAGAAAATAATTAATGTGAGGTCAAAGTTAACGACGTGGAACTTGGTGCGGTAAAAGCTTTGCAAATTGCATGCAACAAACCACAACAAAACCACAGCAGAAAGTTAAAACATCTCTAAAGTTGTAATAAGTCGGATGGCGAGAGTTCTACAGCCTCTGAGTCAGGTATGGTCGGCGCAAACGACGTCATTTTAACGTATAAACGGAACTTAGCTCACGCCAACTGTTGTAGCTTCGTTTGGCAGAGGGAATCGTTTCCACTGAGCCTCATTCAAGCCAGATAAGGCTACAAGGCTCATTCGAGACAGATGTAGCCGCGGAGCCTGATTTGAGTCAGCCGTAGCAACGGAGCTTCATCTAAGTCAGCCGTTGTGTTCGAGCTACATTCGTACCAGTCGTGGCAACTGAGCCTTATCCGAGCCAGCTGTAACAACGGAGCCTTATTCGAGGACGTCGTTGCCTCGACGCATCATTCGAGACAGCTTTTGCATCGTCGCCGCGAATGAGCCAACCGTAGCCATTAGGCTTATTTAGGGGCGTAGCCAATGAGTCTTTTTCAGGACAGCCGTAGGCCAAGAAAACAGACTCATGTCAACGGAGACTGACTCAGGCTTTTGTCGGTCGGTGCGGGTGATTACTCTTCAAAGTGTCCGACCAGCTCGCCGGTGCAGGAGACAACTTCAGCAAGACGTCGAGGTGCGGAAAAAGCATTGGAGTCTTTCTATGTTTCGTGGAGTTTAATTCAAAATAAAGTTCCACTGATCACACCAAAAAAAAAAAGGTTTCGTTGATCCCAATTTTTTCCGAACGAAAAACAAAAATTGCTTTTATCCATGAAAACCCCTACTGATGCTAATTAGTCAAAGCTTTCCTTCATCGTTGATCCCGGGACAGGTTCATGTCCCTCCCTGGCATCACATTTCTGTTATATTTTTCTCGGCCGACCTAGCTGTTCCCCCCCTCCTATTGGACCCTCTTGGGAGCGGAACTACGTTTGTCCCACTCTCCTCTACTGCTAATACTTTCATTCTATTAATTCCAGCAGCTCCCCTCGGAACTGTAACTCCTGTGTCGCACTCGCCCGCTGGCATGCTCTATACGAAGGAACTATCTCGTCGTAAAACAACTTTGACAGTCACCAGCAAATTTACGCAAAATATATACGTCCCCCTATGTACGAAGGCAGTTCTATGCAACTTTAAAATAGGCATCAAAATTTGAAACATATTTACAAAAAGAAATTAACGGTAAATAAATACTTTGACGCCTGAATTTGTGTACCTCGTTGAACGATATCAGACGGCTACCAAATATCAGATTACATTGGTCTGCTGAATTACCATTCCAATCATTTCGTAGTGTCCAGATCACTATAGATAAGGTCCGAGCGATTCCTCCATGTCAATTTTACCCAAATCACCACAATAACTGATTCGACACTTTTCAAGAACCAGCAGCTCATAGGCAAGACTTTTCCTTCATCGTTCACGTCTGCACTGATATAAGCCGCAGTCACACGAGATTCCTTCTCATCCAAATTCAAGTCGGACTCCAAATTGGAGTTCCCCTCTTGAACAAGCAGCTTGTGAAGTGGCGTCCCCTTGGGGGCTATGCTATCACCTACAATCTTCTCTAGGGATGGCTTAGGAAGAACTCGGAGGTGCTCAGCAGGGTCGTAGAAAGGAAGTGAACACGGATCGGAGGAGCTCAGCAGGGGCGTAGAAAGGAAGTGAAAACGGATCGGAGGAGCTCAGCAGGGGCGTAGAAAGGAAGTGAACACGGATTGGAGGAGCTCAGCAGGGGCGTAGAAAGGAAGTGAACACGGATCGGAGGAGCTCAGCAGGGGCGTAGAAAGGAAGTGAACACGGATCGGAAAGGATCGTTGCTGAAATATAGTTTGCTCTCTCACAACGTCAGCTTAGACTCGCTGAGTGCAGCGAGTAATGGGGAGAGGAAATGGTTTGCGTCAGTTTAGGCTCACCGAATGCAGCGAGTAATGGGGAGAGGAAATGGCTTGCGTCAGTTTAGGCTCGCTGAATGTAGCGAGTAACAGAGAGAGGAAATGGTTTGCGTCAGTTTAGGCTCACTGAATGCAGCGAGCAATGGGGAAAGGAAATGGTTTGCGTCAGCTTAGGCTCACTGAATGCAGCGAGTAATGGGGAAAGGAAATGGTTTGCGTCAGCTTAGGCTCACTGAATGCAGCGAGTAATGGGGAAAGGAAATGGTTTGCGTCAGTTTAGGCTCACTGAATGCAGCGAGTAATGAGAAAGGGAATCGCTTGCGTCAGTTTAGGTTCACTGAATGCAGCGAGTAATTAGGAAGGGAATGGTTTACGTCATCATCAAATAACTTACATGCATGGATATTAAGCAACAGAACGTGAGATTCCTTCGACATCTTTTAAAATGTATGGTCTTTTTGTAGCCTCATTTGCCTCATAACTCTTGCTCATAACTCTTGCTCATAACTCTTGCTCATAACTCTTGCTCAGCGTGTTGGTTTAGTTTCTGCATCAAGTCCCGCTATTCTGCATCAAGTCCCGCTATCCTCAGAACAGCAATAACTCGCTCTCTAAGAACTAAACAAAAAGCATCAGCCACCCTCGAGCAACTACTCCCCACCTCATCGTCAATTAGTCAGCATTGTCCATAGTCACCAGGCCAACGACTAATGGAATTAAACCCCGTTCAGACGCCAACACCGCTCTTACCCTGTTCAGACGCCAACACCGCTCTTAAAGGCCTCGAGGAGGGTAGTATGGACAACAGATGCTTAACAGCTTGGGCTGATGACCACCAGGGGCCAATCCATTATTAACACATCAGTGCCAAAAGGACATCCATTATTGTTTCGCTTGGGAGGGGGCCGTTTCAATGGAGTAGTGATACTAGAGGTACATTAAAAGGAACCGATTGATCGAAATAAATTATATGCTACCTCACTAACCCACGTGTTCATGGTGTATAGATTTTTCGATTTCCCCGCCGTTGCCGTATTCCCAAAATGACGTGTACACAAAATGCATTAAATGCATCTAACATTTCCTTATTTCGATGATGCACCGTTCATTAGAGACTGACATGAAAAGGTACCACTAGCAACATATGGTGGGTCATTGATTTATTAATAGAAGTTATGCAAGGTTGAGTGGCTCTTTAGTCTGTTGAGAATGATGGGTCGGGGAGGAGGGCGGTGTGGGGACCATCTCGATCGAGTCGTCGGTATTAAAGTCGAGGGACATGACAAAAAAAGTGACCCAAAAATAAGTGAGCAACGTTCAGAATACACATTAACAAGAGCGATATGTTGATCACACATAAAAAAACATGTTTGATTATGTAACAGGAAAATATAATTGTTTAGAAGTATATCGTTATAAAGTTCAAAAGCGATCAAAAAGTATTAGACCACGGGATAAATCCTCTACCGGCAAGCCTTATGCTTCATTAATTAAATCAGTTGACGTCACGACTGCCCTCCGTCGAGCCGAGGAGAATAGACACCCCTGGAGGCACTGAGTTGTAGCTAAGTCCGTCAGGGTGTCAATGTGACTACTGGCCCAGAGCTTCACTTGTTAGGAAGGGTGATCCGACTGCTCTGCCCACTGGTATCTTATGAACTACTCTGTCTGCTGGTGTACTCTGACTACTTTCTCAGTGTAAGGATTAGTTTTGTGCGGCCTTGTTCTTATCTGGATCAAGTTGGTCTACACTGTCCTCTAGGGCGATAAAGGCTGTCTCAAGGCGTGGATTATGTTTAGATGATACTTTTGTATCCTCACCGTTACTTTAGGGTAATAAATGTTACGGAAAGCAAACAAACAGTATGATTAACCGAATGCAGGAAAGTTAGTGAAATGTTTTTTTTTATCTTTAATTCCAGTTATTATGCTAAAAAGTATAGTCTTGAATAAATAACACGACATAACCTTTTTGTAGATACGTGTAATATATTCCCCCAAAAATATATAATTTCTATGCTTGAAGAGTTATTCACAGCTGAAACGAAAACCAACATGAATTCACATCTTGCGGATATCATATTCAGAACGAACATGCCATTTTGATCACAGTTTCAGCCCAGGAAGCAAAGTCTGTTTCTATCAGAAATGGAAAACTCTCATCTCGAAAACGAAAGACCATTTGAATCTTGAGCAAAGGTAAGCTCTCATAAAGATGCAGACATGAACGCAAGGCCGAATCATCCAAATGGGCGGCAGACTTTTCTCCGGCGCCCCTTATCTTTAACCTCATTATTCCAACTCTAGCGATTCTTTCTCCTTCAGCCTTCTACACGCGCACGCCACACACATTTTTCGCGCACCAAAAGAACGCATCTCTTAACGTCTCCCGTTCTTGCTCAGCATTTCCCAGGCCTTGGCCTCGCACTCCAGCAGGCCTTCAGCAAGCAGCAGGCCTCGGTCTGCTGGAATTCCTCAGCTCTGTTGCCGTATTCAATTAACTCACCTTCACTACCTCTTTTCCTTCTTTTCCCCCTCCACTTCTGCTCCCATCTCGGTCTCCTTTCCACCAGGAGATGGTAAGCCATTTGACCACTATCTTCTATCAGCACCTGCCATAGCCTTCCAACGGCTCTCATTAAAATACACGTGAAATCCAGCAGCGCTCTATCCACCACCGCACCATGGGCCCAACAGCGCTCTATCCATCACCGCACCAAGGGCCCAGTAGCGCTCTAACCACCACCGCACCATGGGCCCGGCAGCGCTCTATCCCCCACCGGACCATGGGCCCAGCAGCGTTCTATCCCCCACCGGACCATGGGCCCAGCAGCGTTCTATCCCCCACCGGACCATGGGTCAAGCAGCGTTCTATCCCCCACCGGAACATGGGCCCAGCCGCGCTCTATCCCCCACCGGACCATGGGCCCAGCGGCGCTCTATCCCCCACCGGACCATGGCCCAGCAGCACTCTATCCCCCACCGGACCATGGGCCCAGCGGCGCTCTATCCCACACCGGACCATGGGCCCAGCGGCGCTCTATCCCACACCGGACCATGGGCCCAGCAGCGCTCTATCCCCCACCGGACCATGGGCCCATGTGTACCTGTGGACGGACAACTCGCTCTTGAACAATCAGTTTCCCACAACCAGTTCCCATTCAATCCACAGACCTATCAGGTTCTCTCCAATGTCTTTTTAACCAGACACGCCAAACCTCCTTTCCACGTACTTTACCACTTTGTATCCGACTTTCGTATTGCAGTCATTCAGCGCCAGTACGTTCTTTGACCTCAAAAATAATACTATACTCATTTCGACTAATCAAAAAATGCTCCCTTCACTCTTCAGTTTCATCGCTTCTTATTCCGCAAGCATTCACAAATTCAAGTTTTTCAATATCTAACTTAATCTTTGTCCATATGATTCTAGAGGACACTTCCTTCCACTTTGTTCTCTATTAGCCCACCGATCACTCAATGACACTGCACCATCTCGTGCCCAACCTTCCTCCACGCCTGACTGCCTTCCACCACTGACACAACACCACACAAACTTATTTGATAGTAAATAATTTCTCTTAATGTGTCCCTCTGAATAAGAATATTAATTTATTAATTTAATATTCTAAACGTAAACTGACAAATGAACAGTTCATTTCACCCAGTTTGAAAAGATGAGCCGAGAAGAGGGTTTCCAAAATGAGTGGATATGTTTTGAACGGCCAGGGATGGGAAGGATCCTTTCATTGGTATATTCAGCCTCAGCGGTCCTACGAGTCACCGCTAAACAAACTCTGCCGGACTTGCACTCGACTGCTCCCCGGCAACGTTCTTCCAGTACACTCCCATCGTCAAAGGATTATTCGTGTGTACCCTTCTATGCCTTTTCATTTCCCATTAAGTTGTTTCCTTTCTGCTCGATTACCCCGACGATGGAGGGTCTGCCTTCATTATACGCTGTGATATCTGTATTGATTCCTCCTCCCACCGACAGGCAGAGGCAGCTTAACTCTATTTATATCAACTCACAGACTCTTCAGTCAACACTTCATGCGCTTTAAATGAAAAGCGGATGCTTCACCCGAAGTGTTGTAAGAAACCAGCCCCAATTTCAGATTTTTCTTTTCGGCAAAGGCGGTCCTTGTTTATTTGAATGATTAAAATGATTGCTGTGACAGCAAACTTGTCCGTCGAACGAAAGACAGGAAAAGTGTAACCCAACGCTCATTTCTTCAGATGGGAATTATTGAATACATTGACTTTTTCACATCAATTACCTAATTTAGGATAAGTGGGTCTGGAATGAAACCATTTGTCCTCCATACTCAGTCACCTCACACTTCTACACAATATTCAAAGGGCTCAGGGTAATCATTCCTAGTAACTCCCTCCCGTGATCTCATTTGTCGGCTCCGTTAGCCAACCCCGCACCCGCCGCCACAGCTCCTCCAGAGCTAATTTACCCGCCGGCGCTCCTTGATCTTCATCTGTCATCGCCGCTTCCTCCAACTCTAAAAATCAGAGCCGTCATATTTGTTGCTCGACTGCTCCCTATTTGGCTCAGAATTGCAGGCAAGGATGATACAAGACTGGAGGGCCAAAGTTGGAATTTGTCTCGGGATATCGACAACGGAAGCATAAACAAGCACTGAAAGTTTAATTGAGTTTGAAGACAGAAAGCTCCGTGAAGCGGCCTCTAGGAATAAAGTCACTCCTTTCCAATCTTGTTTAGAACTTCGGGCCGGGCCTCACATCAGGAAAGCTTTCAAACCTAACTTACTAAAAGGCAATCTCATGTCAACTAAAGACTGACGAACAGTAACAATGTACCATCATTATATAACATACGATAGCGTGTGATACTCTCCCCTATCAGGAATATTACTTTAGGCGACAAAGTAGACTCAAAGTGAATTTGGGCGTTTGAAAGGATTTATCAGGAGACATCTCCTGAGAGTGCTAGAATAGTCTGAAGTGGAGTCTCTTTGGACTCAATTTACCATCCCGAATCTGCAAATCAGCGTGTGTAATATTCAACTTCCCTGCTGTAGGAGGCAACTTGCAGTCCGTAATGCCCTGTTTATACTTAATAGGAACTTGGACCTCTTGGAGGCCGACTTGCCGGCGGCTGATTTGCATTGTAGATTGACGGTCGACCAAGACTAGGCTGACACCGCCTTACGCGGCCGCTCCTCCCCAGCCACCTCCCTTGCTGGGCCCTGACGCCTCCATTGCGGCACTGACGCTTCCCTTGCCGGGCCCTGACGCCTCCATTGCGGCACTGCCACTCCCCTTGCCGGGCCAAGACTGGGCCTACACTGCCTTACGCGGCCACTCCTCCCCAGCCACTTCCCTTGCCGGGCCCTGACGCCTCCATTGCTGCACTGCCACTTCCCTTGCCGGGCACTGCCACTTCCCTTGCCGGGCACTGCCACTTCCCTTGCCGAGCCTTAACCTGTTCACTGCCTGCCCTTAACTCGTCCCTTGGTAGACAGTATCATTTATACCTCAATAAAACGTTGCTGATACCCCACTTGGTAGGAATTATTGAGTTACTCGAAGATACGGACTAATGAATAGGACGGCTCCTATAGTCCTCGCCAGGAGCAGACTCCGAATACTCCAATGGCAAGAACGGTAGCCTTTTCTTGAGGATACAGATTTCACTACTCCTAACGAACACGACTGAATTCAAAGACTTCCAATACGCCGTCACCACTATCAGACACTCCACAAACAGACGCTTTTTAGCAAGCACTTCTAGATTACTCTTCGTGGCTTATGTGGTCATAGACCAATGATCCTTGTCACCAAAGCTTACACTATTTTCTCGGTTTAGACCCGTTATAAGTGTTTAGACTATCTACTTCAGCAGTGGTAATTTCCTTTTCTGACTGATGTTTTGACAACACTACGTTATCATTTGAGAAGTCTTTAGTAATCACGTCCACACGCTTTCAAAAACACAAATGTCAAAAATATAATTAAGAAACCAAAATTGTGGTCGTGTATTCTTTAACAGCAATGATAAGCATGCCCTGCATAATCATTATCAAGAGCTGGGTAAGTTCTCACGTAATCATCAACAAAAACTTACTACCTTAATATATTCATAGCACAAGTATAAGCACGTTGGCATAACATAATAAAGGAATTACTGCTTACACAATGTTTAACCAGGAGCTAAGATTCTTAGGGGAAAAGGAGAGTAGAGTCTTTGTATTTTGGGGGGTCGTAAATTAGCCGGAATGGCCGCTCGGGAAGACATAAAGGAAAAGAGCAGAATCTATCCAAGGATATCAGGGGGAAGTGAAGAACGTATAGAGAGAGCTACACGAATCAAGGAAAATGGCAGCAAGACATTGCAAAGGTTTGATAAAAGTTAACCATATTGTTGAATTAAATTAGATTGCAACTGCAAAAGATTGCTATTCATGGGCTTCTACACTAGAGTAGAGGTAGTAGAGTTTAGGTGTGCAGTTGGTGCTGTTGAAACGATCGTTCGTGCGGGAAGGAAATCTACTCGTGCATATTAAAAAAAAAGTGGGTGACCATTGTAGGGAAACATAAACAAAATGCAGAAATGCTACAGACACGGGCTCGACATAACAATCAACAAACACTGACACAAGCTTGAATCGAAACGTTTGAATGAGTAACTTGCACGAAACAGGCATATGGCTGTAGACACAATTGTTGAAGAAAATTCCATACTGAATTTCATCATTTTGGACGATTCCACTCTTGTGTTCAACAGCAAAATTTGTTTGAATTTGGCAGTGCAAACATTCGAGTTGTCATTTTGACTGGTGTGCACCGAGTCAAAGGCAGTGTCATCAAGTGCTTGATGCAAGCTTGTATGCGGATGGACGGCATTGGGTAACTATTTGGAACAAGAGGTGCATCGCTGGTGGGGGTGCGCGGGAGGCTGAAGCAAGGGTGACTTGACGGAATACGTCAAGGTAGGTCAGGGATACATCAAGGCAGGTGGTACATCAAGGCAAATGTTACATCAAGGTAGATGTTGCATCAAGGCAGGTGGTGCATCAAGGCAGGTGGTATATCAAAGTAGGTACACCAGAGGATCTGCAGGCTTCGTTCCACCTAAGGTGTGCAGCTTGGTGTTGATGGCGTGCAAGATGCCGTAACGATGGGTGTTACCTGTTGATGGATGACACTGACGGAACATTTTCTTGTGTACAAACTCCTTCTGCTAAGAGGCGGTCCCTGATTTCCCAGGCGAACATCGTGGGATTTTCGCGTTTGTATTTGGCAATGGCGTCCACAACTACAGGGGTGGCCACTTTCGGCTTGGAGCCTCCGATTACTCCAGCTTTGTAGCTACCGGTTTCATAATATCTAAAGGAAGCAATAAAACATGAAGGTTAGTATGATCTGTACACGGACTCACCTGTTGATGCTGGAAACTGAAGGCACGGACTCCTGATCACAAATGCAGTCTGCGAGAAGGCGCTCCCGGATCTCCCACGCAAACATTGTTGGGTTCTGCTTTTTGTACCCGGCAATGGCATCGACAACATTTGGGGTGGCTACCTTAGGCTTAGAGCCCCCAATGACGCCTGGTCTTATGGAGCCGGTTTCGTAAAACCTGAAAAGAACATGTCATGTTAATTTCTGCACAGGAAACTTGACATCGGGTTTGAGGTTTGGTCGGTGCTTTCGGGACGGAATCGCCAGGATCTGCAACTGAAAATGATTAGAAACAATTTGTCATAATACTCCAATGGGAATCAAGTGATTTATGTTTCACAACACGGTGTGTGCAAAAAAACTCTTGATATCACTTAAAAATTGCCACGAATAGTACATAAGTGGTTTGCATCCAGATGCATCGGTAGAAATAAGGCAAGTTGATGTTTCAATTCTAAGCAAATCAACTACTGCGCGTCAATATTTGAAGGATAAGTGGATTTTGAACACACGATAAGAGATTTAATCAGTAACTGAGAAGGCATAGGAAAAGAGTGATCTGAAGAGCCGTTGCCCTTCAGGGTCAAGAACTTGGTGGGTTATTCGAAACCCAAAACCACAAACACTCCGAATGATTTTCACCCCCACAGGGTAAAACCACCTTCCCCCTCGCAAGAGGTCTCGTTCAGGCTCGTGCAAGCTCCACTACTCAGCGTGTGGGGGACATGGGATGGGAGGGGGTGAGGTGATTGGATTATGCAGATGGGGAGCAACACATGGTTTGAGTCATTTCCCGCCACACTCGAGGGGCTGGTACGGGAGCGCTCAGGCCCTGAGCGACCAACTCAAAAGGGAGCGTGATAATGGGCGCCAACAAGGAAATGGGCAGGGCGTCACTCCAGCCCAGCACTGGGCTGAAGTGCCGCCCATCGCTGGGCTGGAGTGACGCTCTTCACTGGGCCAGAGTGACTCCCGAGCACTTGGCTACAGTGACGACCAGCACTTGGCTACAGTGACGACCAGCACTGGGCTCCAGGGGCGCGCTCAGTACTGGCCTCGAGTGACCCATCACACTGACGTGTTGCAGGAGAGCAACAACTTGAATCCTCAAAGAAACAAAATTCTAAACATTATTCAACACATGGCTTTAGCATCTTCTTGCGAAAGTTTCTTGTTAAACCGGAACCAGATATGTAATCCGAGGTAACCGCAGTAAAGGGTCACTAGTACGTATGTTTAGGTTCATGTTTTTGACCACCCGTCGCTGAAGAAGTGACATGAAAGAGACTTCAACAATAGAATAGACAACTTGTCCTCAGATGATGTCCCTGTCTCCCAGAGCACTAGGAAATGCAAAAAGCCTCCAAACACAAGCTTCCAAATGTCGACGGAAGCAGTAGCAGCAATAGTAGCAGCAGCGACATCAGCAGCACAACAGAATCGGCCAGAGAAACCAAGCAAGCGCTCTTGCCAACCAGTCAACCTGCCGGAACGAAGAAAATTCCTATTCCAAGTTTTGCGAGGCCTAAACGACGGATCCCCAACTGCACCGTCACTGTGGCATGGCGCCGGAAGGGCCAAAGTGGCGTGTGCTTCGGCTCAGAGTCAATTTAGACCACTCTCTGAAGCCATAAGCAGGTATTTTCATGGGAATTCTGGGATTTTGAAAGAAATAAACAGGATTGAAAGGAATGGAATGATCAAAGTCTGGGCACCTGACGGCAGTGGAAACTTTGAACGTGCAATCAAGCGCGATCCTAAAATGTCAATATTACCAACAGCGGAAGAGCACATCAGCGTAGCACAGTTATAGCCCTATGAATGACGATATCGAACAACAGTTGTATTCAGAAGAAATCTCTTGAACGTCTTCGTACGATTTCCGGAAGAAGGTCCGAAGAAGTACCTACCCGTCTGTACACTAAGTGTTCTTTATGCAAAGTGGCCGTCGCAAGTCCACCAAAAAAGAGGCGTTCAAAGAGTGTCCCTGGGTCTCCAATGGCACAATGCATTATACAACAGCCATTGGGAGTCTCCAACAATGCTACCTGGAGTAACAGAACAAGTTTCAAAGCATCTCGTGAAGTATAACAGCTGTACAGGAAATATATTGCCTCGTCCTCTGAGGAGACGGAGGCCGACTACTGCAGAAAATTGCTAAAGGCCAACAGGGCGGACTGTTTGCTGGAAGTTTGGCCGGAGTTGAAGAGTTGGCTGGTGAGAGTTTTTGGCATGATAGCTGAGGCAAGACAACACCGAGTAGGAGATATCAGCTACAGATTTTATTTAGCGAGGTAGTAGCTGAGGCAAGACAACACCGAGTAGGACATATCAGCTTCAGACTTTATTGAGTGAAGTGGTAGCTGAGGCAAGACATCACCGAGTAGGACATATCAGCTTCAGACTTTATTTAGTGAAGTGGTAGCTGAGGCAAGACAACACCGAGTAGGACAAATCAGCAACAGATTTTATCTAGTGAAGTGGTAGCTGAGGCAAGACAACACCGAGTAGGACAAATCAGCAACAGATTTTATTTAGTGAAGTGGTAGCTGAGGCAAGACAACACCGAGTAGGACAAATCAGCTACAGACTTTATTTAGTGAAGTGGTAGCTGAGGCAAGACAACACCGAGTAGGACAAATCAGCAACAGATTTTATTTAGTGAAGTGGTAGCTGAGGCAAGACAACACCGAGTAGGACAAATCAGCAACAGATTTTATCTAGCGAAGTGGTAGCTGAGGCAAGACAACACCGAGTAGGAGAAATCAGCAACAGATTTTATCTAGTGAAGTGGTGGCTTAGGCAAGACAACACCGAGTAGGACAAATCAGCAACAGATTTTATCTAGTGAAGTGGTAGCTGAGGCAAGACAACACCGAGTAGGACAAATCAGCAACAGATTTTATCTAGTGAAGTGGTAGCTGAGGCAAGACAACACAGAGTAGTTACACTTTTTAGTTTAGGGAAGGGGGTTAGCTGAGGCAAGACAACAGCCAGCTAATACTTCTTTGGTTGGGGATGGTTTGATAGCTGAAGTAAGACATCACCGAGGTGATGGCTTTAAAACACCCCTAATTCCTTGAAGCAGTTTACCAGCACATTTGATTTAAATTTATACACAGCAAATATACATAAGCCGAACAAAACATAATCCTGATTACAGGATTAGTAAAAATCTTGAGCGTACCGAAAGTGGGCCCGGCAAGCTCAAGGACCTAGAGAAGCAACCGAAAGTGGGCCCCGAGAAGCAACCGAAAGTGGGCCCGGAGAAGCAAGAGGCTTCAAGGTCAACCTAACTAGATCTAAACCTATCCTAACTGTGACCTAACTGAAAGTAGTTGATCTAAACGCTGTGATGAAGATCACAATTTTATTGACAAGAAGTTAACCAAAGAATATATGATGCATCATGAATCTGATAGGAAGTAGTTACAGGCAACTGTATCAATATTGGAGACAAAATGTTGTTTGCGTTTGGATTAAAATGTCAGCAGTTATCTTGAAATTTTTATTATTTATAGAATCTAGTTATTTCATGAAAAAAATCTTATTTAATTTGATTGTACCTTGATTTATTTTGTGACTCTCGATTGCTGGTCCAGGGGCTATTGTACTTCAGAATAGTGCTGTAATTTACTGCAGTCTGGTGCGGTAATTTACTTTAGTCTGATGCGGTAATTTACTTCAGTCTGGCGCTGTAATTTACTGCCGACTGGTGCTGTAAATGTTCGAGGAGATGCCGTGTGGACAGAAGGAATAGTTTTCTACATGTAGACTGGTATTTGAATGCTAAACAGATCCTCAATTTTAAGAATCTGAACTAATTTTTAATGCATTTTAGTGTGACCTCTGTAAGGAGGGTTAATTGTTCATGGCAAAATATTGTAGGTAGAGTGTTTTGCGGATGAGGAGAATTCGCGAAATTTTGAATTGAAGAATTTACCAGAGGCAATATCATGAATATTTTGAATCACTTCTGACAGTTCCAAGCATATGTCCCATCTCTAGTATTTATGAAGCAAAAGATTATTCTCAAAAATCAATGGTGGTACTGGATTAAGAAAGAACGAATCAGTGTACTATAATAACCAGGCACACAATGAAATGAAACCAAAGGGGTGGAGTTACCAGATGAAGCAATTGACCTGAAGATGGCGCCGATAAATCGTGAAACACCTTGTAAATTTGAACATTATTTTCCTATCTAGTGACATTGTGCACAAGAGACAAGACATCAGAGTATGACACCATTGACTGCACTGACTTATAGGAGGAGGGAGGCACCACAAGGTAACCTCTGAGACTCTCGTAGAGGCCTCACACACGACGGGTATTACATTGAAGAAACACCCGACCAGGTCGACAGGGCCTGGCATTGTAATGATGTATCAGTTATGACAACACTATTTTAACCAGCGGATCAGGAGAATGGTGATGGCAGGGCGCATACTCGATCACTCGTGCATACTCGATCACTCGTGCATACTCGATCACTCGTGCGTACTCGATCACTCGTTCATACTCGATCATTCGTGCATACTCGATCACTCGTGCATACTCGATCACTCGTGCATACTCGATCACTCGTGCATACTCGATCACTCGTGCATACACGATCACTCGTGCATAC
>SDVV010012470.1:0-15451 GCA_016164225.1 Gammarus roeselii
TATGTATGTATGTATGTATGTATGTATGTATGTATGTATGTATGTATATATGTATGTATGTATGTATGTATGTATGCACGTATGTATGTATGTATGTATGTATGTATGTATGTATGTATGTATGTATGTATGTATGTATGTATGTATGTTTGTATGTATGTATGAAAAGACATACTGCGGTTTCCTCCCTAATTAGGAAGGTGGCTAAGTTAGGCTGACACAGAAAGGGTAAGCGTCCAATCTCGCCGCCACAAGACCGCCGTGTCCTCGCCGGGGCTCGAACTCGCGACATTCATCACTAGAGGCTGGCTCTGAAGTCTGATATGCAAACCACTTGGGCACGGATTTCAATGTGTCAGTATTTTTGAAATCCTTTTCTGCATATAAAGAACTTCCAATGCGCAATATATAAATAAACTCATAATATTTTTGATGAATATTTATTAAATTATATGTTCATTTCCAACACCATATAAACATTTACTTTGCGTGTCCCTGCGCCGGTGTGAATCTTGCCATCACCCATAACTGAAGTTTTACGTCACGGCTTGCGTTCCTGCACCGGCGAGCCCTGCTATCGCATAATGAGTATGTATTCGGCCTTGCCTTGCCTCCCTACGCTGGCATGCCTCTCTACACCCTACCACCTACACTGGCATAACCGGTGCCATCACTCAAAGATAATTGCATCCACAATGTTTGAGCCTTTGTACCGGAATATGAACTGTCATCAAACAAAATTATGTCTTGCGTCAAGTTTTCGCTACAGCACCGGTCTAACCATGGCCTGTAGTACTAAGGAAGGGGAAGGAGGTATGAAGGCTGGTGAAGTGGGGTAAAATATCTGTTTTCTTCTATGTCTTGCACCTCGGCATCAGCAAAAACAAGGGCATCACTTGTTTCACCATGTCATGCTTCATGTCATGCGCACCAGCACCGGAACAAGCTCTGCCATGATGTAGCGTTGATGTCTTTGACGTCATCAGCGATGCAAATGTCACAGATGGGAGGGGTGGTCAAGGATTGGGTGTAATCCCACCTTTACCATACTTAGTATGGGAGGGGGAGTCTTTGAGGAGATGCAGTATAAGAAAAACCAAGGGACGAGGCTGGAATGTTGAGACCATGAAATGTGGAGATGCCGAGCAAGGTTTGCTGGCGTTTTAAAAAAGATAAAGATATCCGAGATCGATTTCTGGTCCGTACTAGACCATTCTTCTTTTTAGGGCTGACTATGCTCGTGAATCAATCCAAATTCAATATATTTTATCACATTGAATGTACGACATCCATGGACGACATTCAACGGTCGACATTCAATGGACGACATTCAAGGACGACATTCATGGACGACATTCAATGGACGACATTCATGGACGACATTAATGGACGACATAAAAAAAATGTAACATAACAAGCAATGAATGAATTTGCATTCATTTGGTGACTCAAAGAGAATGAGATTCTAGCAACAATGCAAGCTAGTCAACAATTATAAATAATATTTTATGTTCAGACCCAGCCACTCAACTCCTCTCAAAGCTATACAACTGTTTAGAACCCTTCATCTCGTCTTTTAGTTAAATTATAACATTTTAATTGTGATAAATATCTTTCCTTCAATGATGTTGCAAGGCAGGATCGTCCAAAACGTTGTCACAAGCAGCAACACCATCATCAGCGGCAGTTGCTGCGAGAGTAGCAGCCACCCAAGCTGTTTCTTCCAGGCCCAAGCGGCTCAAATCAGAGTCTGCGTTGCCTTTTTTTTTGCTTCTCAGGGACCGTCTCTGCGGAAAGAGAAAAAAATAGTTGGAAGATAAAATATACTGGGAACATTCTGCAGCTGATGATGAGTGCGGCAGGCAACTCCTGCCGACGACAGGATTAGTTATGATGACATGGTGATGAACCGGAGTAAGAGGTCCCCAGATGTACAATATTATAAAAAAAAATCCTAAGTCGTTGTTTGATGATGGGTATCGAAGCGTGATGGTTGAAAATAATCTGTAGCGTTGAGTCACTAATAAAAGTGTGACGAACGACGACTGGTTTCTTTAGGCATTGAGTGGGCAAATTGATCTTATCCTGTAGCGGAGTGCAGACAAGTGGATGTCCCCTCTGATTAATTTTGTTTGCTAAGGTGCTTTTTATCGTTCATGGTGGGAAAATCGTCAATGATCAAAAGGAAAGGGATATCTGTTTGCTAACAATATCATCAACAGTGTCCCCGCCAACGTTTTCTTATGATCCATCTGCCATCTTTTCATTTGTAGTCAGAACCAGTTATTTGCGTTGGCTATTGTCTGGAGCATTCATACATTATTTCTAAATCCCTTATTGTTTACTTCCGCTACTGATGGTAAACTACCGACCAACCTCCAGAAAATCTGTGACTTCCAAGCTATGAGAGCGACTGGTTACCGCTCATTTCTGTAGATGTGTGATTCTTATTGGGCTCTGCTCCCTAAGCATTAAGTCTTCCGTAAGGGTAAGGAAAGCAAGGCTAGTTCCGTTTTTTCTCAATGCTGTCTTTGTTCAAACGTTTAACCATCGTGGGACTTTGGCAGAAAATAATTCTGTTGGTGTATCATTGTTCTCGAGGGTTTGGCAATGATCGGTGAACCGAAAGCTCTGTTCTTTGGCTAATGGGCTGAAGGACTGCAGTACCGGACGAAATCTGAAGTGTTCGTCATTGTAGCACTTTTGATCCTATTCTCTTAATTCTCTGAACTGGTGACATGTTCATGATTGTTATGAATAAGATGATGGGAATTTTCAGAAGCCGAAAGCACAAAATTGAAGTGACCGGAAGCAGAAAACGTTGTGACTGGATACAGCTACCATCGCACAAAAGAGAGCAACTGTGGGTCTCCGAGATTGGATAAAGCATCGTTCAGTATAGCGGGAATGCAAGAGAGGTAACTGCGATAAAGAACCTAAAACTTATCGACCAACTTGCTATTGAATCAGAATAATAACAATACTCCAACATTTTGTTATACATTTTTTTCCGCTTTCCTCGTAGATATTGTCTCCCTCAGTAGCTGCCTTCAAGGGAGCTGAATATATTTATTAAAATTTGAGTAAGCGAAAAGAACGTTGAAAACTGCTCAAACAAGCAAACCCAGGAATAAATATACAGGAAAATTCATGCGATTTAATGTAAATATTGTGATATGGGTCACATGCTCTATATATCTGTCGTAGTTCATATGTACAACCAGTCGCTGAATAACCATAATAGTCATACATATTTAGATAGTAATAATTTATCCTCAGTTTTACCCGTCATCACAACAATTCCAAATGAATTCTCATCACTAAACAGCATATGCTGCAGTCTTTTGAGTGTTATTATGAGTGAAAAAACATCTCTTTTCCTGTTGTTAGCCAGATTATTTCCCAGACTCTAGGGTGGGAAGGTTATTTAGTCAATGCTGGCTGATGTCAAGCAGAGTAGGAAACCTGAAAATATATTGACAATAGCTATTGAAAATATAACGCTGCTGGAATGATAAATAAGAGGGGGAAGAGGGAACACGTGTGGAGAATGTAATAAAATTCAGACGAATATTCAATTCAATGACGCACAATGTAGCATTTAGTAGTTTTGTTACGTTGGAATCAGAAAATTTGACGGGAAATGAAATGTTGGGCAGACAATATCTTCTCAGTATATTATTTGTTCAATCAGATGTATTGTTGTGTAATATTCCCCTTTTTGATGTCCAAAATTCACTATATCGTTGCATAATATTCACAAAAATGTTTTGTAATATTGTTGTATGTTATTCACGATATTGTTGTGTATTATTCACGATATTGTTGCGTAATATTCATGATATTTTTGTGTAATATTCATCAGATGGTTGTGTAATATTCACCACATGGTTGTGTAATATTCACCATATGATTGTGTAATATTCATCATATTGTTGTGTGGTGTAGCTCTTGCGTGAGGTGGATTTAAATTAAGTTCAGAAAGCTTTGTTTATTACAATTTGCTTGTGGGCTTGAACCGTTGCGCTGCTGACCTACGAAAATAGAGTACTATAAAGAGCCTGTAACTAAGAAAATTTATTCGATTAACGTTCCATCGTAAACGAGTGCAGGTTTTACAGATTTCAATTCACGGTAAGACCCTCACTCGTTAATGAACACAGTTGATGAAATTCGTTAGATCATCAAATGAATCAATCCACATGAATTACATTATCAACACACTTTATTAGTAATTATCACAGTTTCTTTTAGGGGTATTTTATCCCAAGGCTCTTTTATTATGCCCTACACCGGAGGCAGCGCTGATCGAACTGCTGACACCAAAACGTTCAAATTATGCAATCTTCTCTCGGGCATTGTTTGATGGAGGCCTATAAATGCTCCCAGTTCAAAATTGTCTCAAGGGCACAAAACAATTGTGTCCTTTACATGTTTTATAATCCACCTAGAGAGTGTAAAACTCAACTGCCCCAAAAATATTTGTAGAATAAAATAGAACAAGATGAGTACTTTGCAGTGCCTTAGGTTGGAAATTAAGTGGAAGGTCAATTTCTCAATAATGCCAAATGGATTCACAGACATTCAGTTGCTTTTTCAAGTTGAATGAGGATACGCATATAGATACATACAATCTTATTTCACGAATGTTGGAATCAAAACGCAATGAAATGGTATTCAGTCAACCATAAATTCTCAGAAATCATATCGCAGTTTAGGTAGCTTCATTTGAGACTAAAAAGTAAACAATCACACGTGTTCGTGGATTCCCAACATCATGTAGTCACGATTCTGTTCTCACAATAGACGTTTGTCTCTAAGATGATTGATGGAATAACGTAATTTGTTTAATTGTTGCATCGAACACGAACCGGTGGCCCACTAGAGATGAGCTGTCAGGAATTCAATTTAATTTTAGTTTTCGCTAATTCAATCAGTGTAGTTGATAATCTAACTTCATATGTTATATTAAAGAAATGTAAATCACATGCTAGATGATGCAAATGAATGATTTAATAACAATAATAATCATTATCGCTACTCAGCCAATCGGAAGATGGAGTGTTTGCGCTCAGCTCAGCCTCGCGTAATTAGGCTGGGATGTTTCCGAGGTTACCGTTATAATAGAATGAGGTGTGTGTACCATTTTTTTGTTCTTAAAACCTATTCATTGAACAATTATTTATGGATCAAATTTGTCTCGGTAGCTCCATATTTACATATAAAAAAAATGGTCCATTGTATTGATCAAAAAACAAATGTAAATTTTTCATAGAAAATGGGGCAAAGGCGGTGAGTAGAGTAGCGCTTTAAAGTTTTTTATCATATTCTAATTTGGGTAAGTCAAAATGTTTCATCAAATAATGTGATTTTTTCATATTTCCAACCGGAAGGAAAGAATATTCTGCACCAATGGTAATTGAAAGCATAAAACTAAAAACACTTGACGGACTGATTGCTATTTACCTTCAAATTAGTTCAATTGTATTCAATTTCCTGCCTAGTTTAGCTCAGAAAAGTATTATTTTCATTTTAATGCTTTTGTTGCTTATTAATTTTTCCACAATTTTGCTGTAATGACTTACGAAAGTAAATGGAATACTGGTTGTAATGTCCATAGACTCACTGTTACATTATTGGCCCATCCAATCGAAATTCGACATAATAGTACAGTTATGGTAGCTCACTTGAACTTTTACAGCAGGGACAAGTTGGCTATATGTTGTGAGAGGTATATCAGTATTTTTTCCCGGAAGCAATATTCAGCAGATTTTCGATTTGAAAATAAACCTTTATTTTTTATTGTTAAAAGAACCATTCATGCTGTTGTAGTTAAATCAACTATTACTCTTCATCTCTGACCCTGTCACATCAGTCATGCAAGATTCGGTTGTGGAGTATATTTTTTCCAGTATTGGATCTCACATTACTTCACACAATTTCCCCAACGTAATTAAAATTTAATCTAGTTCCATTATTCACTCAGCCAATGAAAGGCTGTTAACTCGTTCATGTTAACCCAATCCCCATCTGTTTAACTTTAGGAAGGCTGCACGGCAAATGATGAAATTCGGTAACGTATACAGCAGACCTGACGGTGCATAAACTCGGTGCACGGAATAATGTGACCAACTCATACTTGTGTAGCGCTAGAAAGGGCATAATAAAAGTGAATGATGACTTCTCCCGCACAGCCTGTGGTCCTTAATATCAGCGTCTTACCTGGAACATTCTAGAGTATGATAAGGTATTAGTCAATTGACCTTACTCATTTCTTTCTAAAAAATATAAGTTGATTATAACACTTTTATTTCGGTTTGTAGTAGTAGTAGTAGTAGATTAGATATAGATTAGATTAAGGAAATCAAACGAACACAAGGGCTCATGTCGAGTGTTTCCTTGAAAGAAGTGAGAGAAGAGTGGGGGATAGTCAACGTTGCTTTAGAAATTCACGCACACATACAGAAAAAAAAAGCTTGTAAGTATAGAAAGGAGAGGAACCACAACTACCATCACCACCATACTAGTTACTACTCTACCACTACCCGAGGCATTTCAACCCAGGAGAAGAAAAGGTCGAGTGTCAGGGCGACAATTCAGGAACGGGGCGAACAAGATGAGAAGTGAAGAATTCAGGTTTCAGGCGGTCGCATCTCAGACGGTCGGGCAGAGACGGACACACCCGTACGCCCAGGGGACTCACACTTTTTCTCGAGCCATGCCTATCGGCTTGCCCCAGAGGTTGGGTCAGACGGACTCCAATTAGATATTGAGTGTACTTCAAAGAAGCATATATGAATTAAATTTCGACAATTATGTGCACATTTAGGAGAGCAGCACATCCAGATGCCCGGGTAGGGGTCCTCCCCTATGTGCTTAGAAGATTAGGTCTTCTGTACGCAAGCGGTTCTTTGAAGGCTGTCGCACTTCAAGGTGAGACGTTGGAGTGACCTCTCTCAGGGATAGATCTGCCCCTGGCTGATCTAGAGTCTAAGTCGGATTTTTCAAAGATGTCGTGAAATTTTGACAAGTGCAAATGCAGAAGAGCTCCACGCCCAGTTTCCTGAGAGGGGTTCTCCCTAGTGTTCACTAGAGTGTCTCTGAACACAGGTGATTGGTCCTATAAGAGCACTTCATGTGAAATGTCAGAAGGACATCTCCTAAAAATTTTGCTCATGACAACTCCTGAGTTTAGTCAAATGAGACATAACTTTGAATTTGTGGAATAGTTATCGCAAAATTCAGTCAAAAATACAGGAAATCAGTATTTACGTTTGGAATTTAGACAACAGTCAGAGGGAACACAATGTTTTAAATTTTGACAAGCACCTAGCGTAGAATTTAATCCCAAAAAGAGCAGACAACGAATTTTAAGTTTTAACATTTTCTAGAGCATCTGTGTTGCACCAGGTCCCACCCGAATATGTGCTACAGAAGAGAAGGCGGTTAGTTATCCACATTGTACATGCGAATAAATTTCAAGGTGAGATGTCGTAGGGGCATCTCCATGGATTAGTTTGCACTGGGTGTTTATATAAATTCAATATGCTTCAGGTGAGATGCCAGAATGACATTTCCAAGAATATTTCATAATTTAGGTGAAATGCCAGACGGACATCTAACAAATATTAATTCACGAGGTATCCGATGCGTGCAGCCAAGCGAAGGCAGCACGAGCTGTCAAAAATTTGAAAAAAAATCATTATTGCAGGTTTCTTGAAGGTTGACGCACTTCAAGGTGAGACGTCAGAGTGACATCTCCTAGGAAAAAGTTGCTCGTGGCAACTCCTGAGTTTAGTCAAAAGAAACACGAGTATATCAAATTTTGTAGAACGGGTATTATTGCATGTTTCAGTTCGAGAATGGCACAAGTATTTAAATTTGTAGTTATGTCATATCGATTTGTGTACGAGGAAAAAAAGGTTTTTAATTTTTGACCGATCATCGCCAGATTTGCAAAAAAAAATGGCATGAACAGTTATCGCAGATTATTGTCCAAAAAAGGCAAACAACCGGGTTTTTAAATTTTGAAATTTGCTCGGACATCTTTAAGAAATGGATTAGTAGGTAAATGTCTCTGCGCCATGCTGCAAAAGGTTCTCTCCCGGATCTGTATTACTGGAGTGAGAGAGACGGTTAGTTCATTCAAAATCGATCTATTTAAAGGTGAGATGCCGGAGAGGCAGATGCATTAAGTGCACTAGTATTTCATTTCCAAGGTGAGATGCTCTAGAGAGCCTGAGGGGTTTTATAAATTTCAAATAAGATACCAAAGGGACATCTCTATGAGATGTAACCGGCGCTGCTGATCTAGAATTGCAAAGAAAACTGCTTCGCTATTATGTAATTTCATTTTTTTTTTATTTTTTTTTTCCTCCTAAAGCAAAGAGGAAAAGAGAAGAGAAGAAGTGTAGCAACTTGTTGACAGTGTCTTTTAATAGGAAGGTACTCAATGATTCAACAGATAGATGTTATCCCCATTTCCCTACTTTTTTTCTCTCCCGACAGGGAGCGTGGAAAGGTAAGAAGAAAATACCATCGTGTCGGCAGGGTCCCTCCGTGGGAAGATATTCATTGCCTCAACAATGTATGATATCTGTCGAATCTACGTCGTACCGTAGAGTTGAGCAAGCTCTCCTCCTGTTGCGGGTTCGATTTTGGCATATCATGGGTGTGAGGGTGAGCGGTAAGCGTCGCTAGGTTTATCGAATCTACCTCGTTCCGTTAAGTTGAGCAACGCTCTCCTCCTGGTGCGGTTTGATTTTCGCATAGCATGGGGTGAGTGGCGAGTCGTTGTTGCGAATCATCGGCAAGCGCCGCTGATTCGCATCTATCCATCGATCTTTCCCCATTCTCTTCTTTCTTTTTTCTCCCGCAGGGAGGGTAGAAAAGTGAAAAGAAAAATACCATCGTGTCAGCGAGGTCCTTCCGTAGGAAGATACTCATTGCATCAGTATAACATGATATCTGATGTATCTACGTCATTCCATAGAGTTGGGCAGAGCTCTCGTCCTGGTGCAGGTTCGATTTTCGAATATCAAGGGGTGTGGGGGTGAGTCGCCGGCAGAGTCCACCCGCATCAGTTTGCAATAGTTGTCTATCTCTCCACATTTTTCTCCTTTCTTTCCTCTCCCACAGGGAGGGAAGAAGGAAAAAAAAGAAACGTCATTGTGTCGGCAAAATTTTTCCCTAAGAAATTACTCGTTGCCTTAACAATGGACGGTACCCGTAAAATCTCTGCTGTATCACAGAGTTGAGAAGGAGCTCTCCTCTTGGTGCTGGTTCTTTTTTCGTATAGCATTGGGTGTGGTGGTAAATGCTGTCACTGTACCATATAGGAATAACAAAAATAAAGAGTAAACATATGTGGTATCCCTCCAAGTCTTCACCGCCGCATCGAGTTGAGCAAGCCCTCCTCTTAGGCGGTGTCGATTTTCAGGATACCATAGTCTCTGCATATGCTTGTCCTGTTAGTACCGTTACGGGCTCACACCCAGTACCGGTGGCCCAGACGTGGGTTTAGGGGTGAATGCGAGTCGCCGTAATACCTCTCACCCGGTGTATTCCGGTAGGAACGTACCGATATTTCATCAGTCTGTGTGTACTTGCAATGTAGTGTTTTCAATCTGTCCTTGCAATGTAGAATTATCAGTCTGTCTGTACTTGCAATGTTAGTGGTAGAAAGAGTTCCGTTTCGATATGGAGTTTTTCAGTCGTTTGAGTTGGTTAGCAATACCAATCATTACATTGTTACCGATAATGAAACTCTGAGTAATAATTAACAATTACTACTTCCAGCGACAATGCTATTATTGTTACGAATAATGAACTTATTAGTAATAATAGCTTAAATTGTGAAGAGAGCCGTGTCATGCTCCTTCCTTATATTCCTATAATTATAATCTCGAAGCTCATGGGAAGGTCGTGTCGTTCTCAGGTTAAACAAGTCACGTAGCCCAGTGCTTGTTGAGCGCGTTCTTCAACGCACTCTCGGATTCAGAGCCAACTACCGCAGCTGCTAAATTGTTCCAAGCCCGCGAGTTTGCGATCGAGAACAAGTGTTGCCCTATAGACGTAGAAAACGTTTTCCACAAGTGTCGCCCCGTTGTTTCTAGTACAAATGTTGTGGTCCCTTTCGAAGAGTCCGACAAGGCTCTCGTTGTTGAATCCCTTCAGGTATTTGAAAGTTTTAATGAGCTGGCTCCTCTGCCTTCGTTGCTCGAGGGTGATGAGGCCAAGCTCTTTAAGCCCATCCTCGTAGCTGTTGTGGCGTAGCTTCGGGATGAGCTTAGTTGCACGATGCTGGATTCGTTCCAGTTTGTCTATGTCCCCCACTCATGTGGGGAGACCAGAATTGGATTGCATGCTTGATGTGGAAACGGACGAGGGACGTGTACAACGCCAGTACGATATCCTTCGTTTTGCAGAGGAAGTTACGGAAGATGTAACCAAGGTTACGGTTAGCTATCATGTAACTTTCTTCGACCTGCGCGTTCCATTTCATATCTTCCGAGATAAGGGCACCCAAGTCTTTCTGCTTGTCAGCAGTTGCAAGATCGCTTCCTGCTATCGTGTCAGCATCGGCCAGGCTTTGTCCGGGCCCACTCGGACAAAGCCTGGCTGATGCTGACTCTTTGCTTGCGTCCTGTTAGCCAGGCAAGCAGCCAGCAAAATACGTTGCCACCAATGGCGAGTTCAGAGAGTATGTGTAAGAGTCTCCTGTGCGGCACCTTCTTGAAGTCTTTTTGGAAGTCTATGTAGATTACATCCACTGCCTTGCGGCGGTCGCACACGTTGATCACCTCATTGAAAAAGTCCAGCAGTTTCATCAGACAACTCCTCGTTCGGCGGAAGCCGTGTTGAGTGTCGTGAATGAGTTCGTTGTCTTCCAGGTGATCGACGGGATGATTTCGTATCAATCGCTCGATAGTTTTGCACACGATCGATGTCAAGCTGATTGGTCGATAGTTGCTGAATTGTCGGTTACCTTTCTTGAAGATTGCCGTAGCGTTAGCAACTCTCGAGTCTTCGGGGACCTCGCCACTCGTCATCGATAAGTTGAAAATGTTGGTTAGGGAATCCGCCAATTGTTCTCGAGTATCCTTATGAACTCTTGAGTGGCGTCCATCGGGATCGATCGATTCGTAAATGTCCAGACCCTCCAGTTGTTTGACAACTTCCTCTCGTGTGAACGCAATATCGTTGAGGCTGACTACTCCAGCATAAACAGTATCTCGTTCGTAGCCGGGGTCCTCAACTGCAAACACTGAACAGAAGAAGCTATTCAGGACACTGGTCATGTCCTCATGTGACGTTCTGAGGACACCATCTTTATCCATTAGCGGACCAACTGAGTCCCTAGCAGTTTTACGCTCGTTGACGTAGCGATAGAATTTCTTTGGGTTCTCTTTGGCGTTATCCGCAATGTTTTTCTCTTTCGTGCCCTTAGAGGATTGGACTAGTCTAGTGGCTGTCCTCTACGTCAGGCGATGCAAGTCTGCCGCCTCTGTGTTGTTATCTCTCAGTCGTTGCGCATTTAGTTGATCGCGACGATTCAAGGCTCTTGCAGTTTCGTCGTTCCACCAAGGGATCACTAGCCGGTCGTGTTAGCGGTAGGACGTGAACAGAGTAGCTCCTCTGTTTTATTAATTTGTTCCTAGACTTCGTACACATAAGTGGTGGAAAATTACATAAACTGCTCAGTGAACTGCAACAAAACAATCGAGTACGAAATAATTATAATAAATTATATTAACATACAGTTTAAAAACAATATTTCTGATTAGAGGCCTCGCAACTCCAAGTGCTGTAGACTTTGTGAAGGGCGCAACTTGGGTCCTGGTGACGTTGTGGAGTGAAGTGTTCGAAGTGTTCGTTGAAGTCAATGATAAGCTACTTTACTAATACCAGCGGATCATTGTTCACAATGCCCCACGAATCCATATACCAGATTTGCTTCGTCTCCTTCAAGAAAACATGACCTTGTTAAGATGGCATGTTTTTCCTCCAGCGTGAACGCGGCTTCTTCAAGCATCGACTGTTGAAGGTTGGTTGCCTGCCTGGCCTGCCCTACCTCCCCTCCTTCTCTCTCCTCCCTTCCTCCCTCGGCTGGTATCATGTAACACAAACACCATCATTCTTTCCTCTACGTCTCCACCCGCTTCCTCCGGCCCAAGTACTTTAAACCACTAAACTGTTTCAAGTGCTGTTTTCTTACTGGAAATAAATAAATTGACTGGAGCCCATGGTTACTCAGAACTAATAGAACATACGTTGTGAAGTCAAAATTAAATCAAAGTTCGATCAACAAGAATATCTCGAATCTTGCGTCTGGTATTTCCCCAATTCAACTAAAATGAACAAGTAACCAAAAGTTATCCAAGGACAAAATAATCTGCTAAATCGGCCGGCTTAAAACTGTTTTTAGACCATTTAGTGAAGTGTATGCCATATCTAAACATCGTGTTTATGTGTTAGTAATATACTAATATGTGACTTTTAATCCATTCATTGAACTGTAATTGATGATTGTGTTCGTACTTTCAAGTAATACGTGTATTAGTTAAATGTGTCAACATCGTCAGTCGTGATGTTTCTGTCCCACCGCAGCATAGCGTGCTGCGGGAACATCTCTCTCGATGAGGTTCCAGCCCCCGTTCACCTCATCCTTGTTTCTGCTACCAATGTGTGTTGAGGAGATTCTACATACCACGACATCGAACTATCTATGCTCTCAAATGAAATACGAGCGCCAGTGGAAAAAATCATAATCGCAGCTGCACAACATATAGAAAGAGATACTACATATTATTTAAAAAGACCTAACTCGCGCTCAAAAACTTGACGCAAGAACGCCTGAGCGGAATGTCACCCTCTACCCTTTGAGTACCCCTACGTAAAGACAGAAGATACCCTGAATCGCTGCCCTCTCATTCTCCCCTCCGCGCACCTCCTATATTTCACAGTATGGCCCTTTAAAACAGAGGCTTTAAACCGCTAAGGCAAAAGATTTCTTCAAGACACCAATCGCGACAGGTTGGGAATAATAACACTTGTGATATATTGTCGTCATTATTGACAATTTATTCGATGCCGTCCATCTTCCAGCAGCACAATTAAATTCTTTGTGGTACTTTTGATTGATATACCAGAAGCTAGGTGCATAACAATGGTACCACTCCGCACTTTGCCATCAATCCTGCCAGACTCTGATCGCGTCTACCTATACTCTGCAATCAATCCTGCTCGACTCTGATCGCGTCAACCTATACTCTGCAATCAATCCTGCTCGACTCTGATCACGTCTACCTATACTCTGCCATCAATCCTGCTCGACTCTGATCGCGTCTGCCTATACTCTGCCATCAATCCTGCTCGACTCTGATCGCGTCTACCTATACTCTGCCATCAATCCTGCTCGACTCTGATCGCGTCTACCTATACTCTGCCATCAATCCTGCTCGTTTCTAATCGCGTCCAACTGAAGTCTGACATCAATCCTGCTCGACTCTGTCGCGTGTTCCTGCACTCTGCCATCAATCCTGCTCGACTCTGATCGCGTCTACCTATACTCTGCCATCAATCCTGCTCGACTCTGATCGCCTTATAGTTACCTTGCCTTATATCAGCACAGTTATTAACACCTCTATAGCAAGTGAAACTTTTACAGAGATCTGGAAGCATGCAATCATTAAAGCAATTCATAAATCAGGGGACAAGAAAGACCCATCCAACTTTAGACCGATCAGTCTTCTGCCTGCTCTATCCAAGATTCTAGAAAAGGTAATATCCATCCAATTGATTGATTACCTAGAATCAAACAAGCTGTTAAACGACTGCCAGTATGCTTATCGGCGAAAATTGTCAACAGAAGACGCATCACTGGAGATCTGTACAAAAACTTTGATGAGGGGCAGGTATCTCTGCTGGTATTGCAAGACTTATCGAAAGCATTCGATAGTGTGAGCCATACCATTCTTTTTAGCAAGCTCCGTAACATTGGAATCGACCCTACTTTGTTCAAAAGTTATCTGACAAATCGACAACAATCAGTTAAACTCGATAACGCAACTCTGTCAAATTCGGCCACAGTTGCCTTTGGGGTCTCTCAAGGTTCGATACTTGGCCCTTTGTTGTTCCTGGTTTTTGTAAATGACATCGAATGTAAGTTACCAAAAAATCAAGCGAAAATGGTTGTGTACGCCGATGATGTTCAAATATTGCTTTCCCAAACACCGTCAGATCTGAATGCGCTGCAAGACGACGCTGAGACAGCTGTAACTAATCTGAAATCTTGGTATGATAAAAATGGTCTCAAGCTCAACTCTGAAAAAACAAAATGCATCTTGTTTGGCTCGAGCTCTAAAAGAAAAGCAGTTCCAATGAATTTCTCCATCAAGATAGGCAAATCTGACATTCCTGTTGAAAATAAAGTTATAAGTCTGGGAGTATGGTTTGATCCCGATCACTCCTTCAAACACCACGTAACTACTCTGTGTTCCAAGTTGAATGGAACACTTTTGTTCCAAAACTCCACAAAAAAAGAATTGGATTTCAAATCAAGGTTACTGATCGTTCTCGATTTACTATTTTCCCACATTAACGACTGTCTTTCAATTTGGGGAAAATGCACCGAACTCAAAGAGAGAAAGTGCAACGTTGTATAAACTTTGCGGCAAGAATAACATGCGATGTTAACCCCGGAAAACGAGACCATGTTAGTCCTCTCCTCGAAAAACTACAATGGCTCAATATCGACAACAAACTGAAACTGCATGAGTCGATCAGAATTCATAAAGATCTTCTAGAAAAACATTCACCCGGCAGCCAAAGGCACATATATTCTCGAGGTGAGAAGAACAATAGATTCACAAGAAATAATGATACTCTGCACGTTGAACACAGGAAAACAGAAACTTCCTGTCGAGCTTTTTCGATCACTGGACCAAAATCCTGGAACAACCTCCCAATAAGCCTCAAGAATCTTGATTCCAACACGTCCTTCAAGAATAGGCTTATCGAACACCTACTGACTGACCAATTCAAAACGGTAACTTTGCCCACAAACACAAGCTGAATGCATACTACCAGTAACCAGAAAATGCATTCTGTTCATGAGCATGTCCGAAACCAACCACCACCACAATAACTCTCAACATTGAGACACAATCTAATCATTTTTCCAGCTTTGACAGTTCAGCTCGATGCGAATTTAATTAATTGAATTTCTACTAATCACCGTATTATTTTTGGTGATACAATCATTGTCAAATAAACTTTTATTGTGCATTATCCTCTATAGTGAAATCCTATCCATCCCATTTTGTACTCTAGTATTGATTTTTTTTATTGTCATTTCCTATCGGTCATGAAGTGTATATATTCAGAGTTATGCAAATATTGTATGTATAATTTATGTCGTCCTCTCACTTCTTCTTTATTCATGCATATA
>SDVV010012471.1:0-15450 GCA_016164225.1 Gammarus roeselii
GTCTAATGTCTGATTTTAATCGTACCAGGTGGTCCGTTGTGGAGTGGCGCTTACGGCCATCGCACTGGATGTTGTTAAGGCCTGCATGCATTGCAAGGTAGTCGACTAGGCGTGAGTTTATCATTTTCTCCATAGTCTTACATAGCGAGGGCGCTAGTAAGGGCAATGGGACGATAGTTATGCGGGTCGCTGTGACATTTTCCGGGTTTGGGTATCGGGATAATTACGGATTCCCGCCATTGATTGGGAATGAATGAATTGGAATACAACGTATTAAACACATTTAGTAGGTGCTGGAGAGTGTTGTCAGGAAGGTGTTTGATCATATTGATGTGCACTCGGTCCGGCTTGGGTGAGGTTTTACGAGTGTGGTCGACAGCATATTGTAGTTCATGGAGAGACAAAGATTTGTTGTTGAATTTTTCATTTGCGGAAGTGAAGTCGATGTGCTCACTTTCTGTTAGGATCTTTTCCCGTTGGAAAGAAGCCGTATAATTTGTTGATTGTGATATTTGGCTGAAAGTCTGAGCTAGTTTGTCCGCGATGTCTGCGTATGAAAAATAGACAGTGTCTCCGTCCGACAGTACGTGGATAGGTCGCTCGGGGCGACCTTAGATACGTCCGATTTTTCCCCACACATGGGAAAGAGGGGTGTTTCGATTGATTGTATTAACTAATTGGGCCCAGCTTTCTTGCTTCCTCTCCACGCTGAGTTTGCGGAACACGGCAGTTTCCCTTTTCCATGCTACTCGGTTCCTGGGGGAACGTGCGTGGCGGAAAGCCCCGTACATCCTGTCACGCTGGTCCTTTGCTTCTTGTACCTCCGGGCACCACCAAGGTTTTGGGAAAAAGTTGAGGGTAAATATTGGGGAATGCATGCGGCAGCTGCACTTTGGAATTCCTCGTATAGATGTATGACAAGGTTGCGCTCTGAAATGTCTTCAGGAAGGCCCTCCACTTCATCCCATCATGTGTCGAGTATTCCTCCCAGCTGGCTTTCCGGTAGTTGAATCGAAGTTCCTGTGCGTCCGGATTGTTTGGTCGGTTAGTGAGGAGCGGTATGATCACTGGGTTGTGATCACTGTCATGTGTTGAAGGAAGGACTTCCCAAACGAGTTGGGGAGCATAAATGGGGGAACAGATTGATAAATCGATGGCGGTTTCACTTTCGAGAGTGATCCGTGTGGGTTGTCAGTCGTTGAGAAGGACCAGGTTGTGAGTGTCCATGGTGTTGGCCATTACCACTCCTCTGGGGTCTGTTCTCACGCATCCCACACTTCGTGGTAGCTGTTGAAGTCTCCAAGGAGGAGTACGGGATGATGCAGTTGGTTGAGCAGATCGGTCATTAGTGCCTTCGTGAGATCGTGGTTTCGTGACGAGTAGATAGATACCACTGTAATAGGTCTCGAGATACATATCTTCACTGCGACAGCTTGTAGTTCTGTTCTCAGAGGGAGGAGGTGATGAGGTATGCTTTGATGGATCATAAGTGCCACTCCGCCGTGTGCAGTCACATTATTGTGACCTCCGCGACGGTGTATGACATATTGAGGGATAGAGAAGAAGGCTGTGTCATGGAGTTTGATCTCCTGGAGGCCTACCCCCAAAGGTTTATGGGTGGAGATTAGCGATAATAATTCATCTGTCTTGCTTCTAAGTCCCTTGCAATTCCACTGAAGTATTGTGTGGATTTTGATTTTGGATCTGTTTCACGCCCAAATTTTGATGGTCTGGAGCAATCGCATGGCTTGTAGGAACTTTCGTGGTGTTTGTGTCTATGAGGCGCAGGTGTCCTAGATCGAGAGCGTTCGCATGAGCGTCTGCTTTCTGTAGAACATGATCTCCTAGACTCACTGCGTTCTCGGCTGTGACTGCTCTTGTAGGAGGAGGAGGAGGACAAGGCAGTACGATCGTTGTGTTTCGTTCTTGAGCGAGCGCGTTTCTCTTCTATGGAGTTTTTGTAAACATTATGATGGGCTGAGTAGTAGTCATTGGGATATTTGAGTATAGTGGGATGCATATTACATCAGTGGTTTGGGGTATCAGTTCTTCATCGAAGATTTTCAACGCGTCCTCGCGCAGGCGATGATCGTTCTCACTTGTGAGATGTTTTGGTGTTGGGCATGCTAGCTGAGGGTTGAATACCTCACTTTGGTTTTCGCTGGGTGCGGTTGCAGTTAGGACGGTCAGAATTCGTTCAACGCTCTGATCGAGGCGAGCTGTGGTTTGTGGGGTGCTGCTAATCTTTTTGCTTCAAGGCGAGAGCGCGTCGCATATTCCGCGGTCGTCGTCGGAGGAATCTTCGTCTCTTGTCCTTTTGATTTTTGGGTTATTGGACCTCTCCTTGTAGACGACCGAAGCAGCATCCATCGCAGTGCTTTCCTGGGCACTGGTGGATTCATTGCTTGGGACGCCCGCCTCGATTACGAGGGCGGTCGCTGGGCTGGTTGTGGTATTGTTAGTACTGGAGAGGGGTGTAGGGGTCATAGTAATAGTTTGTGTTAACTGTACGCGAGTATTGTCTGATGGGGTAGACTTAGTTGTGGATTTAACTTCTACGGCGTAATTTAAATTACGGCAGTTTGGGTTTTCATGATAAAAGATTTGGATGGTTTGTTTTCGTGTGACTCTGCGGTCATTTTGTATGATCGTCATTGCTTTTTGGTCAATCGGCTTTGGGCAGTTGAGGTCGCCTGCCTCATGGAGGCATGAGCAGTGGTGGCATTTAGGTTGGTGGTTGTGCAGTCCTTTCGGTCATGCTCGCCGGCGCACCTCTTACAGCTTTAGGGTATGTATGGCTGGCAGTATTTGATGACGTGACCGCATTCCAGGCATTTTTTGCACTTTGCAGGCCATGTCGCCACTGATTAAGTTTTTGTTTTCCCTGTTCGCTCGGGATTGCTATGAATTCCGGTGTGTCACGTCCTGGGAAAGTGATTTGGTATGCGGTGGTATGGATGTTTCGTGGTTTGATCCATTCTACTAGGGAAACGTCGGTGACTCCATAATCCTTTGCTGAACCTGCTGCAAAAGCCCTTAGGTCAGTTTTAGCAGTGTAGTTGGAAGTGTATATAATTTGTCTTGTAGCAATGAAGAATGGATGTATTTCGACAGTTACTTTGTGTTTGTATATTTTGTTAATCCTTTGTATAGCGTTACTTTGCTCGATATTTACGACGTGGGCCAGGTACTTCTTTCCCTGTCGGTTTATGTTTATCGGTCTGCCTCCCAGTTGTTTGGTGAGCGAGTTCATCATGGTGAATGGGTTCATTGAGGGAGCAACTTTGTGTGCACCGCTATCTACAAGCGTTATGAGGAAGTGGGTAGGGAATGATGCTGATCTTCTCTCCTGTGTGGGAGGGTCAGCTTGGGGGGAGCGAATCGCGGCCGCAGCCTCTCGTCGCCCGACTCAGTGCTCAGTTTGGTATTGCAGGATCTGTCTCTCAGTCTTGTCCTGGGGGCAGTCTTCGTGTCCCGTTGGGTGGTCGTTTACTTTGCAGTAAAAGCAGTTAGGTTCTTCGGATGGGCACGACAAGGGATCGTCTCGTTTATCGTTTACAAGTGTTTACAAGTGTAGGAAGACAACAACAGGCCTATTGGCCCAAACTAGGTTGCCTTTTGATAGCAAGAGGCCTGGTCGTCTTGGGAGCAGTATGAGCATCTATTTTTTACCGTGACAATCTCGGCTCGTGTGTCCGAATTTCTGGCATTAATAGCATTGCATTGGACGTCTTTCAAAGATGTAACCTTGGTTTTGGCGTCAAAAAAAGGTATATCTATGTAGTTAGGTGGGGTGCGGCTATTGAATTTAAGCAGAAGGGCCGCGGTGGTGTTTCTTCTTGCTTTGATTTTCGGGGCGATTTTCGCTTCAACTATACATTCCTTGAATTGGACGAGTCCGGTGATGTATTCGTCGGCTTCATCACTCGGGAGACCCTCGATGTAAATCAGGCCTGAACTCACGAAAACCATAGCAGAACACCAGAAATTGACTCATGTTGAGGCTCTGGTGGAAATGAGGCCCAAATCAATCAATCAACCAGAAATTGCTTCGCATTGACTCTACATCTACCCCCATTACCCCAACCAAACCCAAGACAGAGCTTGTTGTGCACGCCGCGGATACTTTTGAGATTGGACCACTCGAACAGCGAATAGTTCGCGTCCACACAAAAATTCCCGACGGCGAGTACACAGTTCATCGCGGTTCAGCGGACTCAGGTCTGTTGGTGTCCGAGGCTCTGATAAAAATTAAGGAAGGATCAGTACTGCTACTATTGCTCAATGCCTCTCCTATGGACTTGAAGGTGCTTAAAGAACGCGACTGGCCGCACAGACTCCGTTGAGAGATTTGGAATATTACTCTACCGGATGGAATTTGGGAGCGTGCATCGAGAACGCCAATGTGATTCATCAAAGTACGAATGAACCATCGGTGGTCAAGCCACTCGAATTGAAAGGACTGCCACCCATAATGGAAGACGAAGTAGATATCCCAGCTGATCCACCACTTTGCGGGAAACTCGTCCGACTCTCCAATAAATATCGCGACGTTGTCGCAAAGCCTGGAGAACCACTAGGAAGGACCAGTGTTATGGAATGCAAGATACCCACTGATCCGGAAGCAGGGATCGTGAACCAACGACAATATCACTACCACATTCACAACTAGTCGAGTTGGACGGCTTGATTGATGACATGCTGGATCGGGGAGTTATCGTTCCCTTGGACAGTGCATGGAATTCCCCGATGATTATTGTCAATGAGAAGGGGAACACCACGCTGTTGTATTGATTTCCGTCAATTAAATCGGTTATCCGTTTCCGGTTCGCGCTATCCACTTCCGAGGATACCAAAATTGCTGCAGTCCTTGTCAAACGCCGAGTTTTTCTCTTCTGTGGATTTGGAAAGTGCCTTTTGGCAAATGCCGGTGGCCGAACAGGACCAAGAAAAACCCGTTTTCACTACTCGGAAAGAGCATTTCCATTTCCGGGTAATGCCCTTTGGGGTTAAATTTGCCCCCCAAGCTTTTTCCAAATGCATCGCTCTAGTACTCGGAGAAGCGCTGGCTATTCACGCTCTGGCGTATCAAGACGACATAATCATAGCGTCACCAACTATCGACGCTCATTTGATATCCATCGAGAAAGTGCTAGAAAAATTGCGTGTGGCATCCCTGCGTGCAAAGCTAAGCAAATGCGAATTCATAAAGAGAGAGATCAAATTCCTGGGACATCTTGTAAGTCCCAAAGGAATCCAGATGCACCCGGATCACCTAGACACCATCAGGATTTATCCAACTACTACGAACGCTGACCAAGTCAGGTCGTTCCTCGGGTTGCTGAGTTACTTCAGGAGTTTCGAGTCAGAGTTCTCACGTATTGCAGACCCGTTAAACAAATTATTAAAAAAGGGTCAACCATTCGTATTGAAGGCCGAACAGCAGGAATCCATGCAAGTGTTAAAGAATGTTTGATGAAGGCGCCGGCGCTCAGTTTCCCAACTTTTTCCGTGCCATTTTACATGTTTACCGATGCGTCAAATGTTGGACTGGGAGCCGTGTTGATGCAACCCGATCCCAGTAGTAAATCACACCCGATCTCGTACGCTTTAAGATCTCTGTCAGAGACAGGACGCCGTTATTCCACTACCAAGAGAGAAGCCCTAGCAGTCTTATGGGCCCTCAAGACATTTCGTTACCTGGTATACGGCTTCGAAATTACTATCTACACGGATCATCGTCCACTGTCGTTTCTATTCAGAAAATGTTTGCCAGAAGGTGCACTGAGCAGGTGGGTGGTATTGACACAGGAGTACAGTCCAAAGGTGGTGTATGTGAAGGGCAAGTTGAATAACCTAGCCGATGCATTGTCCCGCACCCCTTACAGTCTTCCCGCATTGGAGAAGGATAGTGAATATCTGAAGGAGATAGCCGATAAAGAAGATTACGAAGAAATGCCGTCACACATCACCAGCGTGCAGGAAGGTAAAACTCTTCCAAAGATTCTGAAGGAACGAGTCCCTGCACTGGCCTGGACGTTAGAAGAATTGATTAAAGAACAGAACTTGGAGAGCTACATGTTGAGTAGCAATATTCTGCACCGACGTATCACTGTGCAAAGGTGCGGCAAAGAGGCCACATACTGGACAGTGGTCGTACCACAAACATTAATTTAAAGAGCTGTACTGTTATGCCACGATTCGTTTGAATTCGGACATCTCGGGGTGGACAGAACCCTAATCAAACTTCGGACTCATTTCTACTTTCAAAACATGGTCACTTTGGCCACTGAAATAATTAAGTGTTGCGCGGAGTGTCAGAGGTACAATCATTTGCCTGCTCAGAGCATCCCAGTCCGAACTTACCCATTGCCACAAAGACCTTGGTCAGAGGTCGGAATGGACATCATGGGACCACTCCCAATCACTAGTTCTGGTAATAGGTACATCCTCACATTTGTTGATTTTCTCACACGATACTTAGTGACAGTACCGATCCCTGACCGATCATCTGAGACCGTTGCGCATGCCCTCAGAGAACAGTTGTTCGCGCACTACGGTGCCCCGTCCCGACTTATATCCGATAATGCATTGAAGTTCGTGAGCGAGGTGATGAGGCACCTGTGCGAACATTTCCACGTCAAAAAGGTGAACATTACCCCGTATCCAGCAGCCGCAAACGGGACCGTGGAAAATCGAAATTTTTCAATTGCAAAATTGTTGCGTATTTATTGCGGAGAGTTCTTGCCGGAATGGTACTTGTTTCTTCCCGAAGTCATGATCGCCATCAATACAGCGTTTAATAACACCATTGGCGATAATCCTCATTATGTTCTGTTCGGTTACGACCGGTAACACGTAGCTTTGTGGGACGGTCCAGAACCGTTTGAGCCTCTGTATAACTACGAGGGTTCAGGTATTCGCGAGAGATAGGCCAAAATGGCTCATGCATTCGTCAGAAACCGCATGTACAACGACTTAGTAAAATACCAACAGAAACATAACGTGCGCGCAAAAGATCGCGAAAAGCTAATTCTGAACCAGAGAATCTACGCCAAATATCATCCGAAACCAACAGAATATCCAAAGCTGTCACCCAGATGGGAAGGACCGTTCGTGATCATAAAAATACATTCACCATGCAACTACACATTACAACATGTTATTTTGGATAAAATTCGCAAAGTCCATTTAGATGAGGCCTTGTCGAGGCTACAAGGAAGGCGGGTATGAGGGGTTGGACGAACCAACCACAGGAGTTGACAGCGAGGAGGAGGGGACACCTGTTCCCAAATCTCTTGCAGCTCAGGACACCCCTGTAGGTGTAGATGTGACAGTAGTGGAAGCAATGGATAGGCCTCCATTCGCACGTGAACCAATTGGTACTCGTTCACGGCGAATTCCAGACGACGAACACGTTTCTCTCCGTTGAGGAAACCTGTACGGCCGTCTTAAACATTGATATAACCAAGACCTGTGAAAGAAAAAAAAAGTTATGCACCCTTGTTTTTATTGATACATATAGTCTAGTGTATAAGCTACAATTAGGACCAATTTTTTTTTTGTTGTTTGTAGGCGAAATGTTGGTCCTACAACTCATGCCTCTGCTTCTTCTGGTGCTGCTTCCTTTCGGGGCGCCCGACGCTCCAAGCCGGAGAAGTACGGAGGGGGCTGATGATGGATTGCATGTGCCGGGAAATGGAGTGGTCGCCTCATCCGGCGGTACGGTGACCTTCGTGCAAGGGCAGCTGGTCGTGCGACTGGAGTATCAAACGAAATCCTTCGTCGCACGGTCAGCCGTGAGCTGTTCGAGAGGGCCGTACAATTGGTTGACGCGTTGGGATTGTTGTCAATGACTCAGGCCCATCAAAGGCGGTCCTTGATGCAATCCAGGCAATGTCATACCATTTCCGGGTGTTGCTAACACGCGCGGGCCAAGAGGTGTTGCGCCTCCTAAACTCCCTTTCACTACGTGCGCTAGAACGAGATTGGAGGAGAAAGTTGGGTCGCGCTAGGGCGAGGATGGCAAATGCAACAAAAGGACAAATAAGGCCGACGTCTATGTCAAGTAGTGTAACCGCAGAGAGGGAGGAGACAAGAAATGTTGTTAGGAAGAGGCGAGGGTTGCTGAATATTGGCGTGACCTGTTAAAATCTGTGCTGGGAGTGGCAACGGAGAAGAATATTGAAGATTTGAGGGATAAATTCGCAGATGCGAACCAGGGTGTGATAACTTCCATCCAAAAGATTAACGTAAACTTCCATCGTGTCCAAGCCACTCTTACCACACTTGTTGATCAGGCCACGGCGGCTCAGACCGTGCTCGAGAGTTTCCACCAACAGTTCAGTGAGTTGGACCTGTATGTAACCGTCACAAACGGCGTCATGAATCTTCGGGAGGGAATTCAGAACCTTCTTCTAGTGTCCATGGACGCCGATGATAAGGCTGCCCTTATGAGGTTGGGACCAGTGCCAGAAATTTTGGGATACGATGAACTAAGAGCACTTGCGGATGAGAGTATAACCTTATTCAGGGACGCCTACTCGTTCCCGTACGCTTATTCCGAGAGGAACTTTGCAAATGTGCTGTCGATGCTTGAGTTAAAACCAATGATGGAGGACGAGACCTATGCTCTACTCCTACACTTTGTTGCGAAGCAAACGATGTCCGTAGTCACGCTAGAAACGTTTCCAGTGGAAGACTCGGACACAAACCAAATTTATTTGATTAGCAACTTAGCCAAGAACGTGGCTATAACGAACGACAGGAAGACGTTTGTAGAGAACCTTGATCTGGGTAGGTGTGCGGTGAGGGAGGACAAGTGTGTATGTTCACCCACAATACAGCTGAGTGTAGAGGCCAACCCTTCTTGTTCAGTAGAGAGCGTGTTGAATGCCTCACAACTTCACTGTGAGATGGAGCGCGTAAACCTTACCCGTGTGCTAACTCGACAGATGGGACGGAATTTTTATTTATTCATACCCCGACCGGAATGGGCAATGCTGGACCCCAATATGTAGAATTGAAGGGCGCTTATGTATTACACACCCCATGTTTGCTAACAGCACCCTCTTTCAGTGTGTCCACTGTGCGTCATGTTTACACCTCGATCGACAGGGGATTAGTCCCGATTCCCATTCTCCGCATCCGGTTACCATCTTCGCGGCCGATGCCAATACTAGACAGCATCCTGAGGGAACTCTCAAATGTCCAAAATTACCATGAATAGCACGGCAGATATAGTCGATGTGCTTACGTCTGTTCACACGGAACGCCACAAATATAGTGTAGGGGGATCGGCATTACTGGCGATACTATTAGTATTGGTTGTATTTAGCTACGTAGTATGTAAATATTGTAGGCGGTGAAGGCGGCTGACGCGATTTTTCCACCAAATTGTCATTCTTCTCACAGGACACCCAGATTGTTCCCTGCCCCACCCCTTCCGCCTGCCCGACCTTCTTTGCACCCATTAAATAATTTTGTGCCTTACAAGCCTCCCAGGTCCACTCTGATCCCGTTGGAACTTCTGTCCACAGATGATTGTCGAGCCGATGTGGACGCAGTAGGACGAGTCGCTCTGGAGACTGGTGAGGGGCCTGGACGGGATGACCCTGCCGGTGCGCCTCGAATTGCTGCCCGCTCACACGTGCACAGTGATCGCGAGGTCAAATGTGACAGCATCTGCTCCGTCACGAACAGCCACACGCAGTCAGGGGAGGTGCTGGTGGAATCGATTCACACCATCTGATCTGTCCAGCACCCACATGCTTCGGCCTGGCCCGGACTTAAAACATCCCGAGTCCAAGTCCGAGGGGGAGGTGTAACAGGATCCTGCGTGCTGGATACAGATTGCAAGATACGGATACCTTGAAAGATACCGTGCGGGATACAGACAACGACCTGACCAGGCAGCCGCCGTCTGCCCAGGAACGCCGAGGTCAGCAGCCAATGTGTACACACCGCAACCTATTTGTCGAAAGAACTGGCGCCTGCAACTGAGAAAGTGCACGGTCAGCGCTCCTGTTGTGGTAAACATGGGACTGACCGAGCGAGGACGCTGCCACGAGTCTGGAGGCCTTAGGGTCTTAATCATGAATAGAAAGGGCTTCGATTAAGTTAGGTGTGACATTGTAGGCACGGTCGAGAGGCTGGCAATGAGCTTTTTTGCTACGTGCGGATGGGCCAGCGATCCCTTAGCAGCCGACCATCAAGTGTCGAGCTGCAGGATGGTTTAAAGCAGAGGCTGCTGATTGTAAGGTAATTTGTAAGTTTCGTTAAGGCTGTTTGCCGTGTAACCGATAGGATGTTGGCCCTCAGCCTATTTGTTACTTATATGTGTTATTAGCTAGTAGAACTGCGACATTGGACTGACCTCGGACTAAAGGAGTGGCCGACGAGCTGTTCTCATAAGAGTAGTGGGCGCTGACGTCACGTTTTAGACTATATAAGGCAGTGTCACCGAGTAACGAGAGGTTTTATTCTCACGCAAACGAAATGTGAGACACGTCGAGTTCACACGTCCTGCCGCCGAGTAATTTGCTAAGCCCTTCGCTGGCAAAGACGTTCCCAGTGTCCGTGGTGTCATAGTTTTCGTCTACTATAGACATCCCAGAGTCCGACGAAGAGTCCAAGAATATAAAGACGTTTCCAGTGCTCCCAGGTGTCATAGTCCAGTAGCAGTCACCATAGACTCCCGAGTTTGACGGACGTTTCCAGTGCTCCCAGGTGTCATAGTTCAAGTAGCAGTCACTATAGACCCCCGAGTTCGACGGCCGTTTCCAGTGCTCCCAGGTGTCATAGTTCCAGTAGCAGTCACTATAGACCCCCGAGTTCGACGACGAGAAAAGTTTGCAAAGACATCCCTAATCCACAACATGCATCCAAATTCAACGCCAGAGGCGCCTAGTAAATCCAGCATCGCTGGACGTACTGTACCCAGGGAGCTCCTTCACCGCTACGAGGGATAACTCTTTACTATACCCTGTCTGTTGCTCAGAGGATTAGCGCCAGTTGTAGTTTGGAGAGCGATATTTTGTGAGTCTCGTATGTGAAACTAAGATAGCGACCGTTTCCCTTATTTTTACGTGACCGTGTGAAGATTTAACGATATGTATCAACTTATTTACTGTGGTTCCTTTTTACTGTTGGTGTTTTCTTACTTACGCACATTACTGTGCATACATATTATAGCAGTGGTACCCATTATGCACCTGTATTAACTTATTTACTGTGGTTCTTTTTTACTGTTGGTGTTTTCTTACTTACGCACATTACTGTGCATATACATTATAGCTGTGGTACCCATTATGCACCGGGGTGCATATTATAGATAGGCTGTGACATTTTTGCGCGGGTAGTAAATTCAGTCCAGTCTCCGGACTTCTCTTGATTATAATAAAACAGTTTTTTTACGGTTTGTCTAGTGTTTAAATTCCCCACACATAGAACTTTAGCGTATGGAAGGTAGCGGTAAATATATCATCTCCCGGACCCACTCAATTGAGTAGCGGGTGAGTGTTGCGTTTGGGTCAAGACCCTAGACCTCTCCTGGGTCGGGCGAACTTACAAGCTCGTCGGCCATTGATAAGTGTCTGTCGGCAATTTTTTTTGCCTTCGACTTCCTTTAATTTACATGGCGGGCTGCACAGGACAATCCCTATTATCCTTCGACGGGTTGCAGGACAATCCCTATTATCCTTCGATATGACGGAGGACAATCCTTATTATCCTTCGATGAGACTGAAGACTATCCCTAGTATTCTTTGACGGGTTGCAGGACAATCCCATCCTTCTAGGAGAAGCTGGACAATCACTATTATCCTTCGGTGAGACGAAGGACAATCCCTATTATCCTTCGATGAGACGAAGGACAATCCCTAATATCCTTCGATGAGACGAAGGACAATCCCTAATATCCTTCGATGAGACGGAGGACAATCTCTAGTATCCTTCGACGGGTTGCAGGACAATTCCTATCATCCTTCGAGGAGACGGAGGACAATCTCTATTATCCTTCGGTGAGACGGAGGACAATCCTTATTATCCTTCGATGCGACGCAGGACAATCACTATTATCTTTCGGTGAGACGGAGGACAATCCCTATTATCCTTCGATGAGACGGAGGACAATCCCTAATATACTTCGACGGGTTGCAGGAAAATCTCGATTATCCTTCGATGAGACGCAGGACAATCACTATTATCCTTCGGTGAGACGGAAGACAATCCCTATTATCCTTCGACGGAATGCAGGACAATCCCTATTATCCTTTGGTGAGAAGCAGGGCAATCCCTATTATCCTTCGATGAGACGGAGGACAATCCCTATTATCCTTCGATGAGATGGAGGACAATCCCATGTATCCTTCGACGGGTTGCAGGACAATCCCTATTATCCTTTGGTGAGACGCAGGACAATCCCTGTCATCCATCGACGAGAAGGAGAACAATCCCTAGTATCCTTCGACGAGATGCAGGACAATCCCTATTATCCTTCGATGAGACGGAGAACAATCTCTAGTATCGTTCGAAGAGACGCAGGACAATCTCTATTATCCTTCGATGAGACAAAGGACAATCCCTATTATCATTCGATGAGACGCAGGACAATCCCTATAATCTTTCGATGGGACGCAGGACAATCCTAATATCATTCAATGAGATGCAGGAAAATCCCTATTATTCTTCGATGGGACGCAGGACAATCCCTATTTTTCTTCGGTGGGACGCAGGATAATCCCTATTACCCTTCGGTGTGACGCAGAACAATCCCTATTATCCTTCGGTGAGACGAAGGACAATCCCAATTACCCTTCGATGAGACGCCTTCACCAACCACAAAATTGCCAATTATCTGGGGTGCCACCAGCAGACATATCAAATTATTTGCCCCTGCCTCCCCAACCTCCCCAAAAAAGCTCCGAGTTAGGAATTCTTCAAGCGTGAAATGAGCTGATATATTCCGCTATCCAACCCCCACCCCCCACACGGGGGTTTCGGGCTTTAGACCCCCGTACCTGTTCCGGAAAGTTGTAACGGGCCTAAGGCCGTAGTTCATTTTTTACGGTCGTGCAAGAGAGATGTTCTTTCCAATCCCGCCTTGGAATTGCCCCTCTATCGGTCCCAGCATTGCCTGTCCTCTCCTAAAGAGTCCCAGCATTGCCTATCCTCTTCTAAAGAGTCCAACAAAGGGCTTTGGGCAACGTGCGTCCCTTAGCTTGGGGAGGAGCATTGAACTGAGAAGGGAGGCTGGAGGAAGAGAAGGATGGGATAGGATGGAAGAGCAACATCAAGAGAAGGGCTGTAAGTAGAAAAGGGCTGAAGGAGGAAAAGTTCGGAAATAGGAAAAAAGCAGAAGGAAAAGAAGAGCAAAATATGGAGAAGGGCGGAAGAAGAAGAAGAGCAGATGAATAAGTTTGGAAGGAGAAGGTCGGGAATGGAGATGGAAGGCAATACAGGGATGAGGAATGAATAGGAAAGAGGAGAAGGGCTGATGCAAGATAAGGGGTAAAGAAAGAAAAGGGCTAAAGAAAGAAAAGAGCTAAAGAAAAGGGCTAAAGGAAGATAAGAGCTAAAGAAAGAAAAGAGCTAAAGAAAGAAAAGGGCTAAAGGATGAGAAAGACTAAAGAACGAGAAGGGCTAGAGAATGCGAAGGGACTAAATAAGGAGAAGGGCTAAAGGAGGAGAAGGGCTAAAGAATTAGAAGGGCTAAATGAGGAGAAGGGCTAAAGGAGGAGAAGGGCTAAAGGAGGAGAAGGGTTAAAGGAGGAGAAGGGCTTGAGGAGGAGAAGGGTTAAAGGAGGAGAAGGACTTAAAGAGGAGAAGGGCTAAATGAGGAGAAGGGCTAAAGGAGGGGAAGGGGTAAAGGAAGAGAAGGGCTAAAGGAGAAGAAGGGCTAAAGGAGGAGAAGGGCTAAAGGAGGAGAAGGGATAAATGAGGAGAAAGGCTATAGGGAGAGAAGGGCTAAAGGAGGAGAATGGCCAAAGGAGGAGAAGGGCTAAAGGAAAAAAAGGGCTATAGGAGGAGAAGGGCTAAAGGAGGAGAAGGGCCGAAGGAGATAAAGGTCGGATGACAGAAAATAGCGGAAATTGGCTGAAGAAGGAGAAGGGCGAAAAAATTACGATTGGAAGAACGAGGAAAATTGAAGGAAGAAAAGGGCGGAAGGAGGAGAAGGGCAAATTAAGAAGAAGAACGGAAGCGGGAGAAGAGCGGAAGAAGGAAAATTGTGAATGGACGAGATGGGTGGATGGATGAGATGGGTGGATGTATGAAATGGGTGGATGGATGAAATGGGTGGATGGATGAGATGGGTGTAAGGGGGAGGAGGTGTGGTGGGGAAGAAGGGAACAGAACGGCTTGAGTAAAAGATGGGTTGACAGGGGAGTGAAGAGAGAAAAGTATAGATGGGAATTAGAGAATGAATGAAGGTACAGCAGGGCGAAAGGAAGAGAAGGGGGGAAGAATGAGATTGGCAGAAGAAGGGTGGGGAAGGGGGTGGAAGGCGAAAGGAGAAGGGCAGAAAGAGGAGAAGGGCACACGGATGAGAAGAGCGCAATAAGGAGAAAGGCGAAAGGAAGTGAAGGCTGGCTGGCGGAGAGAAGTGAAAAAGGAGAAGGGCAGGGGAAGGAAAAGGAAGGAAGTAGGAACAAGAGGGAGGAAAGAAAAATGCAAGGAGCAGCGAGGAGAAGGGCAGGAAGACGGATGGAGGAGAAGCAGTGGGAGCAAGGAAGGAATGAGAAGTAGGAGAAGGGCTGTAGAAGGGGAAATAAAAGATGGCGCAGGAGAAGAAGGAAATGACGGTTGAAAAGGATCTCTGTCTCCATGGCAACCGGAGGAAGGGAGGGAAGGGAGGAAGGGAGAAGGACAGAAGGAAGAAGTGGATGGATGGAAGAAGCGGAAAGAGAAAGGAGTAAGGACAAACCGATGTACATTGTTGGAGGACATTCTCTATTCTCCACTTTCTAATATGTCGAGACAGATACAAGCGTTACATTGGACCATTGATTTAATTTCAAGAAGAAGAAGCAAAGTAAGTATGATCACCGGCGTTCACTTAATCCTGGCCATTTACTGAATAAGGACGTAACACATTCTGTAGCAGTCATTACATGTCATTACTCCACTCGTGAGATGCTTTATCCTGACCATTTGCTGAATAAGGACGTAACACAATCAGTTGCAGTCATTACGTGTCAATACTCCACTCGTGAGATGCTTTATCCTGACCATTTGCTGAATAAGGACGTAACACAATCAGATGCAGTCATTACGTGTCAATACTCCACTCGTGAGATGCTTTATCCTGACCATTTGCTGAATAAGGACGTAAGACAATCAGTTGCAGTCATTACGTGTCAATACTCCACTCGTGAGATGCTTTATCCTTACCATTTGCTGAATAAGGACTTAACACAATCAGTTGCAGTCATTACATGTTAATACTCCACT
>SDVV010012472.1:0-15450 GCA_016164225.1 Gammarus roeselii
CAGCTCTATCCTGTCACTATCATATAGCATTCCATCAGCTCTATCCTGTCACTATCATATAGCATTCCATCAGCTCTATCCTGTCACTATCATATAGCATTCCATCAGCTCTATCTTTTCACTATAATATATCAACACATCAGCTCTATCCTGTCACTATCATATAGCATTCCATCAGCTCTATATTTTCACTATAATATATCAACCCATCAGCTCTATCCAGTCACTATCATATAGCATTCCATCAGCTCTATCCTGTCACTATCATATAGCATTCCATCAGCTCTATCCTGTCACTATCATATAGCATTCCATCAGCTCTATCCTGTCACTATCATATAGCATTCCATCAGCTCTATCCTGTCACTATCATATAGCATTCCATCAGCTCTATCTTTTCACTATAATATATCAACCCATCAGCTCTATCCTGTCACTATTATATATCATTCTATCAGCGCTATCCTGTCACTATTATATATCATTCTATCAGCGCTATCCTGTCACTATTATATATCATTCCACGCAATCCTTTCACTATTATATATCATGCAACCGGCTCTTTCCTGTATTATTATATATCATGCTACAATCGCTATCCTTTCACTGTTATACATCATGCTATCTGCGCTATCCTTTCACTATTATATATCATGCCATCAGCTCTATCCTGTATTATTATATATCATGCTACAATCGCTATTCTTTCACTATTATATGTCATGCTATCAGCGCAATCCTTTCACTATTGTTAATTCGTCAGGCCTCATTGCATAGTTTGAAGAAGTTTTCAAGCAGATGCTATTTTCTCTCTGTTCTACTACGTCACGCTCCATCTGGCCTGTGTGCTCATCGGTGTAGCTGCAATGACTGTTCTATATTAGGTGATGTATTCCCCATTAAAGCCTAGCTATTGAGAGGCATGTGTGAGGACTAAGAGCTTGACCAACAAGGCCCTTACTACCTTGTGTCCGAGACCGGCGACGGAGCGCGGAAATTACGAAAAAGACAATATCTGATTAAAAAAATAAAAATATTTGTCGTCAATATTTTTAGAAGATAAAGAATGGGCGCACATTAGTTGGAGGTGGCACTAGCCCGAGCCTCGTGGGACGAACTTTTATGTTACGGACAGTTGAGTGTACCTTAAAGGCCAACATCGTGTTGCTAAGCCTGTCAGGCCCCCCAGTCACAGTGTGGAACACACGTATACTTAATAACACAAAATCTACTTGAATTGGTATTTTTTCGTGATTTCTTTAAAGAAACAAAGATCATTTGCACCAAATAGAGAGAAGCGAGAGTACTTTTATCAAGAAGATACAATATACACGCAGTTTTCAGATATTTTATCGTAATGTTTTTTTAAAGCAACGAAAAAACTGCGCCCCGATTGGAGAGTATTATAGAGCCCTTGCAATGCCATCACCGTGTTCCTGAGCCGCCCTCCTCCCAACAGGGACGGTGTGGAGCACTGCCAGCCCTGGAGCAGCAACACCACGCAACAGATTGACCTCGCCTTCAACATATTCTTCATGGTCTATTTTTTTATACGTGTAAGTTTATCAATGCGGGCCTGTGTATTTTCACTGTCCTCTGAAATGTCATTGCCGGTCCTCCCGTTAACATATTCTTCATGATCTTCATTCTTATTCGTGTAAGCTGCGATAAAATACAAAGAATTGTTTGTGTGAGCATATGGGGAGTAGTGTAAGGATTGTATTACCTTTGGCCATCCTTCTTCTTCGTGGAGTCGGTTGTGTGTATGTCCACATGTGTCTATGATAAGTTGATATGTCCTCTTTCTTGCCCCTTCCCTAGGCATCTGTTAGGGTCACGTGCCGCACCGAGTTACGGCCCAACCGGGGGAGGGGTGTCGAGCACCCTGATTTCCCTTCCGGCTCCCCTCTTCTTCATCCTGCACTATCTCTCCTTTTCTTCCCCGTCCTGAATGGACTTCATGTTTATTAACCCCATTTGCATCTTTTATCTGTTTAAATTTCCTTTCTTTTTATCTCAAATTCCCTCTTAATAACTCTATAGTTGTTGCACACACACACGCACACACACACAAACACACACACACACACACACACACACACATAGACAAGTAAACAATAACGTACACCCATCCACACTGGGCCTAACTATTTTCATTTCGGGATGCTAATAACTGCTAATTGTTGCGGTCTTTCATTCTTCCAATCTTTTTCTACGACTCCTCCTCTTCTTTCCATTTTTGTTGTTTTCGTGCGTGAAATTCATTACACTTAATGTAGATCTCATGCATGTGATCCATGTTTTCTGTCTCCTCTCCGTCTTCTCCCTCAGAAAGTGTTGGGCACATAGTCCCCGGCACCTTTAGGACGACTGCAAATCCTTGGGTCTCTGAAGCAGGGTCGGCAGTGTGTTAATCCTCCTTACAGCCAGCCAAGGAGTGCTGACCCTATGTAGCCTAAGCACCTTAGGAGTTTCTGTACCCCCTGTGGCACCCGTGCATACCATTGACGTTCATCGCGTAAAGGACATTGACTTTGCGCAGAAGTAACCATACTCTAACATTAGAAAAAAATTACTAACACGATGTAGCAATGTTCGCTGGTTTGACGTCCGGCGCAGAAGGACGCTGGTTTCAGCGCGCTAGAAAGCCTCGTTACTCTAATCTAATCTAATCCTCTTTTTTTCCACCTGGTAAAGTACAGAGAAATCGGAAAAACGGGTGGAAAGTGAACGCTCATGACACAAGAAGTTATTGACATAGAAAAATGAAGCAAAACCCACATGAAAAGATACGTCCGGGATCTTTGTTTTCTTGTATATAATCGATATCACGATTATTTTATAAATGACCGTCGTTATAAGTATTTCATCGGAATCTGGATTGTCAGGATGGGTCAACTTACTACTACTTTTTGAAAATTCTACACTAATAAATTCTCAGTCAAAGTGGAAACAGCATTTGTCAATGAATGCCACCCAGATATAAGTATTAAAACTGTCAGCAATGCGGCCAGCAAATGGAGAGTAAAGTGCAGGATACTTAACATAAAAAAGAGTCATTCAAGACGCTCAAAATATGCAAGATCTGCAGAAAACATCGCCAATTTGAACGAAATAGTTAAACAAAAAAATCACGAGGTCTAAGAAAGCCGGCTGCTGACGTTGGCAGCAATCGTGATCAGTAAGCTTAGGTTGGCAGCAATCATGAGTCAGTAAGGTGTATGCAAAAGATTGATCTTAGAATAGACCCACAAACTGCAACCATAACAGCAGCTCTTGAAGAGTGACAATAAAAAAAGATTACTGTCAGATGCGAACACTCTAGATTTTCAACGCTGAACGTAACAGCGTAAATGATTATCTCAAAAGCAGGTAGAGGCGTTTTGACCCCTCTGCACTTTTTAAAGATGCAGAGAAGCCTCTGCACTTTTTGAAGATGCTGATACGAGAAAGTACGCAGTGTAGCACCGAAGCATGTATTGAAATGCTAAATAATGTAATGTCAGTCGACATCCATCCTGACGATTGGTTTCAACGTGATGGTGCAACTTCCCTTGCCTAAAATGGCTTGGCTGATAAGCCGCTTCGGGAACAACATCGTTCACACCGATCTGACTTCTCGTAGTCCCCGGACCTTTTCACTCCGGATTATTTTATCTGAGGATATGTCAAATAAAGGGCCTTTAAAGCAGAACCTGACTATAGCATTGTACTTGAGCAAGTTATTCGAGATGCTAATTCTTCCATAGACCATGACCGTCTTGTTGCAGTAATCTCAAATCTTCAAAACCGTGTCAACAGCTGTATTCAGCTGTAGGTTGGCCATTTAGACTTAGTATGAACCAAATAAAACTTTAGCACATATCCGTTCATGTGGTTTTTGTTTCACCTTTCTACGCCAATTAGTTTTTGAGTTATGAGCGTTTACTAACTACCATTTTGTGAATCCACTGCAATTACTTCATACTACAACATATACAAATGTATTTGAGAAGTACGTGTTTTTTGTCTGAGTTAAGAAGGTTTCGAACAATGCTTAGCAATTCGCCGAGATCTTTAACTAACTTAACTTGCATTTCATCTCGTCAATGTCATCATTAATTGAGTCTTTCTATGATTGAATAAATACGATGATTGCTCGTGCAGTCTAAAATAAATCAATGCAAAATGTTACCTGACAATGTATTATCGTATACACATTATTGATGAAATCTCAATTTTTAACAATTCTGGAAAAAGTCCTATTTTTCTGTGTGATGGACAGCAGTGCTAGAGAATCTTTTGTTTGATGTATCCCAATGAGTTATCAAACTTTTATAGTATGCTGTTATCAGAGTTCAATTTGCAGTAATATCGGAACTCATCACCGATCCAAACAAAAAATACTGCGCACAGAAACTTTGTATAAGGAGAACCCTTCAAGTATGACACACACACACACATACAGATATCATGCAAAGGAGAACTATTCAACATAACGAAAATAAATAGTATTAGAGAGTATGACGACTGTCAATTGGAACAAAGAGCCACACCATAGCTCCTGTCAGCAGTGTGAGGCCAAGAGCAGCCTCAAGAGAGAGGAGGGTATCGTCATCAACGTCAGAGTGCTGGCGCCATCAGAGATTTACTGGGCTTGGGAAGAGGCCTTGAAGAGAGAGGGGATGGGAACAGGACTGGAAGATACGATGGGGAGCGTCTGTAAGAATCCTATTGCCGACGATGGCTGTGGAAAGATCCTGCGGGCGACGGGCGACAAGGTGCCTAGAGAAACTCTTCTGAGGAGAACGCGTCTGGAATGATCCTACAGACGAGAACTCGTCTGGAGATATCATGTAGGCGAGGAACCGTCTAGAAAGATCCTACGTGCGCGAACGCATTTTCAAGAGATCCCATTCCGAGAACGGTTCTGGGGAGATGCATGAACGAGAATGCGTCTGAACAGATACAAAGGAGCATTGGCGAAGGAACGAACCAGCACCATTTGCATGGGGACATAGCTGATTGTTACTCTTGAATGTTACTGTGGCACACGTGACTGATCAACCGAGTGTTACTTTATACTAGTCCACCATTCAACAAACAAGTGCAAAGGAATCGTATCATTTCTGTTACTGCGGCTTTAATTTTGTCACGACGAGAATAATTTTGTAGCTGTGACTATACTTTTATCACAGTAAAGATACGGTCCCTGTGAGAACCGCCCTCCACCGAATGTATATATAGTGCGTTCAAATTACGGTTAATTGATTAGTGAAATAATTCAGCCCGCCTTCACTCGATAGATTGAGGCTTTATTCAGATTTCTACATTGCATTACCAAACCACGAAAATATCAATTATTGGAGGTTGTTCGGCTGCTCTCTCGCGCTAAAAAATGAGGAAACATGCCGTGATGACACACACACAGCTGCCGCGCGGCAGACACACAATACTTGCATTGTACTGCATTAATTATTGAGTAGATATTTCGTGTTCACACACTCACAGCTGCCGCGCGGCAGACACACAATACTTGCATTGTACTGCAGTAATTATTGAGGAGATATTTCGTGTTCACACACTCACAGCTGCCGCGCGGCAGACACACAATACTTGCATTGTACTGCAGTAATTATTGGTTCCAACAATACACTCTGTTGGCATTTGCCCTGATTGGTTTTCTGTTGTTTTTCCGTGTTTCAGTTTATAGCGGCGAGCGACAAGTTCTGGTTCATGCTGGAGATGTACTCGTTTGTGGACTACTTCACCATCCCTCCTTCCTTCGTTAGCATTTACCTCGACAGGACATGGATCGGTGAGTGGCTAGGGAACGTAATTCAGATTGGAAGTGGAACACTCTCTTCTAAAAAGGGGCAAGGATTCTTAGACGGAATAGCTACTGGTTAGAATTTGTCGACCTGTTTCTTCTGAAAAGTAAAGTTAATAAAAATATACAAATAATGTACATTAAATAATATAATGGTAGAAGCTCTGCTTGCCATTAAAGTTTCTGGAAAAAAAATACTTTCCAGTTGCTGGTGTGTATTTCTGTGTAATCTCGGTTTAAAAGGCGTCGAACTGAATGCACGAAAAGTGATATATCTTCACACGGATACCAATAATTTAATTTTTTCGTTCATGTCTGCGCAACCTTATACAATTCAACTTTATTAGGAAATCGGTAGTTCTTGATTCTAAAATCCCGTCAAGGCGGTTGTTCTGGTCATAAGCAGGAGGCAATCCCAACAGAAAAATACATAGGTTCAAAATTAGAAGTAAAAGGGCTTCGTACTCAAGTTTTCGTACAAATCGGATTTACATTTTGCACAAACCAGCCTAAGGGCTGGAAGCGTGTACCTTTTGGTTGAATAAAACACGACGTTTCTGTCATTTATTATGTGATGGATATGCTGCTTGATCAGTCATTTAATAAGAGATAGAAACGGTGCACGATCAGTCATGTAATACAGATACAGACGAAAAGGTGAATCATCCAGAAGAGGTAGTGGCCGACGGCAAGACGCACCTCACACTCCTCTCATGCACACACACACACACACACACACACACACACACACACACACACACACACACACATACTAAAACTTGGCCTTTTAGCGATAATGGGTCCGGCCAGGATCCGCAACACACACACTTTGTGTCAGAAGTTAGGTTAGAGATCAGTCTCAGCAGCAGAGCGCGACTGCTTTCACTGGTTTACCCCAGCTGCATGATTTTTTCGTGGACCTCCTTCACCCACGTACATCCCGTTTCTCTAAGAGACTCCAAGGTCGGGATTGTGCATCAGTGCTCCATCGAAACTCATTCATTCACAATCATTCTATACTCACGCCTATCCATCGCACGCTCTTTCGCTACATCCTCATACAACCCTCTTCTTTGCTTTCAACCCCAATGTCCTACAGCATATTACACTCTGCCGTCCAAACCAAAATTATCCACGCTTCCTTCACTCTAGATTTTGCTTCCATACCCAAGGTCCGGCAGCACATTTCACTCTTCAGTTCACCCAAAATTTTCCACACTCCCTTCACTCTTGATTTTGCTTCCTTACCCAATGTCCTTCAGCTCATTACACTCTTCAGTTCACCCAACAGTTTCCACCCTTCCTTCACTCTTGATTGCACTTCCGTACCCAATGTCCTACAGCGCATTTCACTCTTCAGTTCACCCTACACATTCCACCCTTCCTTCACTCTAAATTTTGCTTCCATACCCAGTGTTCTACAGCTCATTACACTTTTCAGTTCACTCAACACTGTCCACTATTCCTTCACTCTAGATTTTGCTTCCATACCCAATGTCCTACAGCTCATTACACTCTTCAGTTCACCCAACTCTGTCCACCTTTCCTTCACTCTAGATTTCGACGTAGATTTCACTGCTCCAGTCTTCCACATGTGCGCCCAATCACTTAAAAAACTTTAAGTTTCTTCAATAGCTCTTCATTAACGCAAACCCTGATAAATGTATACACAATACATTTAAAACACGCGTAACGACAAGCTAAGATCAGCAAATCAGATTCAAAAACCTTCATGAGTTCATCACAGCTTGTAACTGAATAATGAGGACCGTGTACGAACGGTAGGAAGGCATCTTACTTTCCTAGCTGAATATATGAAAACGACTCTTTCCAAAACATGTCACGACGAAAGAGTCATCAAAATAAGTTTTCAAGTACTTAATAAATATACATTAATTCCTGATGGCATGAGGTGTTGCGATCAGACATGGGAAACTTTTATATAACAACTGGTCAAAATTCTTAATTTAGGTTTACAGCCTAATACAATGGGTAGCAATACAATGAGGGTGTGGGTGTGTCTATGGGAGTCAAGAGAGCCACTTCCTTAAGAAACAAACAATCAAAAGTAAAATATTTTTTTATTCCTTCACAAACGGTATGGTATTCTTAGGGCATGATAAAACAATACATAAATTTACACAATAAATTTAGGATGCGTATGAGGATTGGCTAAGATTATCAATATTAGGTCAAGTAACGAAACACAGTTGATCACAGCGTGCAACTGAGTAAATAGGACCGTGCATGAACGGGTGGGTACATCTTACATGTGTAGATGAACGGGGTACACGACTCTTTATAACAAGTCATGACGAACAAGCCGCTCCTCCAATGATTTCTAAAGACTCAGTCTCTTCCCCATCACTTTTCAATTCCTGCAGGCAAATCATGCCTACTCTACCACAACCCAATACTTACATCAGCTCATGCGCAGATGACCTTACTCTCATCACACTTCACCACAAACACTAGACCGCAGAAGCAGACCTTACAATCATCACACTTCACCACAAACACTAGACCGCTGAAGCAGACCTTACAATCATCACACTTCACCACAAACACTAGACCGCTGAAGCACACCTTCAGCAACACGTGAACTCTCTCGAAATGTATCTGCAAGACAGTAGAATGAATGTGTCCGCAAGCAATTCACCACATACTCTATATTAACTCCGGTGTTTTTGAGTGTTACATTACCTCATGTCACACTCAGCGACACTCACATACCCCAAGTCCCACTATTACGATCCTGTAGTAACTTAGGACTCAAGAATAACGTTCCAACCTCACACAAACAACATCAGCACTGAAGCACAACTTAGTATGAACGAAATCCTTGCACGTACCACAAGTACCTACGGACACTCCAAGAAATCATTTCAACACTCCTCTGACCGTGCCACCACGCACGTTAACTCCCTGCTAAGAATACAGTACACGGCCCGTCGTATCTCGACGGGCTGTACATAGACCGCACCAGTTTCCACTCTGCATGAGGAAAGCAAAGTCCTCCCTCTCAAATGGGACACAATTCTGCAACAAGTTTGTGAACCCGGTCCATCTTTGCCACCTCTTACTGAACTCATGTCAAACCCACCGCAATATACATAATGCGTGGCAGCACACTTCGGCTCCCTTTTTATCACCATTCCCCAAACCTACAAACACAACAATGCACTAACAGATACACACACACGCACACTTCACAGACTCTGTACTGGCTGATCATAGAGCCAACACGGTCAGTCATTTAATGGATGATGGATGTGTTGCTCGATTGGACATTTAATAGATGATGGATATGCTGCTCGATCAGTCATTTAATAGATGATGGATATGTTGCTCGATCAGTCATTTATTAGGTTATGGATATGTTGCTCGATCAATAATTTAATAGATGATGGATATGCTGCTTGATCAGTCATTTAATAGATGATGGATATGCTGCTCGATCAGTCATTTAATAGATGATGGATATGCTGCTCAATCAGTCATTTAATAGATGATGGATATGCTGCTCGATCAGTCATTTAATATATGGTGGATATGTTGCTCAATCAGTCATTTATTAGGTGATGGATATGCTGCTCGATCAGTCATTTAATAGATGATGGATAGGTTGCTTGAACAGCTATTTAATAGATGATGGATAGGTTGTTCGATCAGTAATTTGATAGATGATGGATAGGTTGCTCGATCAGTAATTTAATAGATGGGGGATATGCTGCTTGATCAGTTATTTAATAGATGATGGATATGCTGCTTGATCAGTCATTTAATAGATGATGGATATGCTGCTTGATCAGTCATTTAATAGATGATGGATATGCTGCTCGATCAGTCATTTAATAGATGATGGATAGGTTGCTCAATCAGTAATTAAATAGATGATGAATAGATTGCTCGATCAGTAACTTAATAGATGATGGATAGGTTGCTCGATCAGTAATTTATTAGATGATGGATATGCTGCTTGATCAGTCATTCAATAGATGATGGATATGCTGCTTGATCAGTTATTTAATTGATGGTGGATATGCCTCTCGATCAGTCATTTAATAGATGATGGATATGCTGCTTGATCAGTCATTTAATAGATGATGGATATGCTGCTTGATCAGTCATTTAATAGATGATGGATATGCTGCTTGATCAGTCACTTAATAGATGATGGATATGCTGCTTGATCAGTCATTTAATAGATGATGGATATGCTGCTTGATCAGTCACTTAATAGATGATGGAAATGCTGCTTGGTCAGTCATTTAATAGATGATGGATATGCTGTTCAATTCAAAAGGGAAGTACGAGGAACACCAGTACCTGGCGGTGTTTCATTCATCCACTCCATGGACGAATGAACGTGACCTTTAAGTAAATTCTAAAATCATCCCCGTATCACCATTGTGACTTCATTAAAGTGCTCGATTCACAAAAAAATCATGTTCCTGTACCAATTCTGATGCTTTTAGTCAAGGTTTACCGGTTTTAATCATTGGGAAACACGATTATTAAGAACAAATGTACGAAGATACTTTAGGACGCGTATACACCTGGGCCAACTAACGATACGGAATGCTTGTCGCTCAACGCCCGTTGCACCGTATAGCAGTATTTGTCATCAGACCATTCATTCCTTTGCAGCGTTCGCATGGCACTGCTTACATCTCCAGGCTTATGGGAATAAATTTGCATTTAATAGTGATTTGTTCGATTATTGTCCCAGACATGGAATATGCCATTGTGCATCGGCAACATTTTTAACATTATGAGCGTGTGATCGATTGGAGATGCAACCGGACTTCATTCCATTTTGTGTGGCTTCTCGTGCCTTTGCAATATCAGATTAAGATGGTACAATAGCCCTATGGAGCTAGCGGAGGTAAGAGATCTAAATCCATAATCACATTTGAATTGCCCAAGTTATAATTTTTTGGAACGCCATAAAGACTTGTAATAAAATATATTGACTGGTGTGGTTTGTCGAGTGTAGAGCATTTAAGAAACCGGCCCGAGTATCTCACTCGCGGTCAAGTAGGGTCGAACCTACAACGTTCAGCTCCCAATGGAAGTCTTATTTGGGGAGAGCAAGACACTCCACCACTGCCAAAAACAGGCAATCAAATGCTGGGTATGATATCCTGCACTATCTCGTACAAAAACAGACACAGTATTCTTAAGTTATTCAATGCGTTTGATAGACCTCATCTCAAGTATTCCGTTCAATTCTGGTCTCCGTATCTTAGAAAAGACATTATTGAATTATTGAAGGTTCAACGCAGAGCTACCAAACTCATCTCTTCGCTGCGCAATAAATCGTACGAAGGCAGACTACGCGAACTCAATCGATATTCTCTAGAGCAGCGTCGAGTCAGAGGGGACGTAATTGAGGTGTGGAAGAATATGAAGGGTAAGGAAAACGTCGACAGAGTGAGCCTTGTAACTCATTCTAGATAGAGTGTTATGAACAATGGATACCAACTCGTTGGGGAGCGTTTCTCATTCGACATCACGCTCAATTTCTTCACGTATAGAGTTGTCAAAGGATGAAAAAACTTCCGGCGGAGGTTGTAAACAGCCTTACAATCGAAACGTTCAAGTCACGGCTCGATAGATTCTACATAAATCGACGAGTAATAGCTAAACCGTTCTCTTTATTTAAGTTTTAAAAACAGAAATGGCACATGAAGCTGTCTTACACGTTCTTCTTCAGTACTAGTCCTCATGCTATCAAAAGGCAACCTAGTTTGGGCCAGTAGTCCTGTTGTTGTCTTTTTACGCTTGTAAACACTTTTAAACACACGGCCACCGAGCTGATGAGGTTACGATAAAATTGACACCCGACTGATTGATATATTGCTCGATGAGGCTTTCATATTCTTCTCCCAAGTCGTATGAAGCCTCGATAATTGTATGATATTACAAATACACGATAAGAAATAAACCTTCAAGATATTAAAGTAAACCCTAATAATTGTATGATATTACAAATACACGATAAAACATACTCTTTCAAGATGTTTAAATAAGCCTCGATAATTATATGACATTAAAAATAGAAGATAAGACATAATCCTTCAAGATATTAAAATAAGCTACAATAATGATATGATATTACGAATACAAGATAAGATATAATCCTTCAAGATATTACAGTAAACCCTAATATTTGTATGATATTACAAATACACGATAAGACATAATTCTTCAAGATATTAAAGCAATACTCAATAATTGTATGATATTACAAATACACGATAAGACATTCTCCTTCAATATATTAAAGTAAGCCCTAACAATTGTATGATATCACAAATACACGATAAGACAATTCTTCAAGACATTACAAAAACCTCAATAATTGCATAGTATTACAACTACGCGATAAGACATAATCCTTCAAAACATTAAAGTCGAATCACTTGGAAAACTGGCCTCAGGTTCATATTAGTAGTAGTAGTAGGCCTGGCAAGGGACGCGCTGAAGAGTCCATTCTAGCATTATTCCAAAATTGAATTTGCAGTACAACTAGCCCAGCCTAGATGAGGTGCCCGTCGTTCATGGACTGCCGGATGCTGGAGGCTCCAACGGAGGTTGTTGTTACCTTGGCGGAAGAGTCCTATCATCACAATATTATAGTGAGGGGGTGGATTAGTCTGACAGTGTTTGTCGAGGCTGTTTTCAATTAACCACATCATGTGGTAAACGGTTCTAAATTGTTGGTATCTTGATTGGAAAGAAATTCTCGGCCACTGATGTTCTGAATGGCTTTAGCTACAGTGTTTGTCCATTATTTCTGTTCAGGTTATAATCTCGATCAAAGAATCCCTTACGGCTAGCTCCAGTAAACCCGCTTAGGTTTTTGAAGGCTTCTATTTACTGACCTCTAAGTCGTCTTCTTTCAAGTGATATCCATTTAAGTTCGTCGAGTCTTTGCGGATGTCTTGTTTCTCAGTTCCGGAATCATTTCTGTTGCTCGGTGCTGAACACGTTCCATTTTGTTAATATCACCTCTTAGGTGAGGGGACCAATATTGTACTGTAAATTCCATTTGAGGCCTGACGAGTTTAGAATGTAAGGGAAGTATGATGTCCCTGGACTTGTTGTGGAAGTTGCTGGATATAGAGCGAAGGACTCTATTGCCTTTCTTGTAGCCAACTTTCACTTTTTTTTTTTTTGAAATCTCTGGTGATTAATGTTCCAAGGTCTCGTTGTTGGTCGATTTCGGCTATATGCTAGTCTTCCATTACGTAAGCAGAATTTCGATCTTGTGATCCGATGTGCATAACAGTGCGCTTTTCACTACTAAAATTCATTTGCCACTTATAAGACCAGTCCACTAGTTTATTAAGATCCCCTTTGGATAGTTCTGTGATCATGCTCACAGTCCGTTTTGTGGCAAATTTTAATGTCATCAGCAAATTTTAACTTGCTAACGATGTCAGTGTCGAGGTCATTCATCAAGATTATAAAGAGAAGGAGCCAAAGAACACAGCCCTGGTGTACTCCTGATGTTATCGTAGCCCACTCACTTTTTCTTTGTCCGACACAGACCCGTTGCTTGCGACCCGTGACCCAATTTCGGAGTCACCTGGCCACGTTTCCAGTTATGCCTAGCGCCCCCCCCTTTTCTCAGAAGGCGTTCGTGGGGGACCTTATCAAATGTTTTCTGAAAGTCAAGATAAATAAGGTCGACAGCTTTAGTTTCATCATATATCTCTGTGACATTTAAAAAATCCTGGAGATTGAACTAGCAGGTAAGTTTGCTTCTGAAGCCGTGTTGGGTTTCCTTGATGAAGGGGTTTCTCTCGAGGTGATATGTTATACGTTTTTTTATCAAATTAGTCAACATTTTACCGGCCTCAGATGTGAGACTGATTGGTCTTTAGTCTCCTGGCTCTTGCCTACTACCCTTCCTGAATATGGCTGTTATGTTTGCTGCTTTCCAATCTTCTGGAATAGTTCCAGTAGTCGCAGACCTGTCAATGACTTCAGTCACTGGCCCACTTATGATTTCGGAGAGATTCCGTAACATTCTCGGATGCAAGTCTTCTGGACCTGTTGATTTGTAAATATTTAGTTTGCTGAGTTGTTCCTCTACTTCACCAACTAGGAAGGTAATATTTTCAAACGGGTGCATTCTGGTATGTTATTAATATTCTCAGCCTTGAAGACGATTACAAAGGATTCGTTAAGTATCATACACATGTCTACATCGGATGATTTTCCTTGTTTTTCTTGGCATTTCTGACCATTCTCTTCACTTTTCTACCGGCTCGCTCATGCGCTTGTTCTGACTCTGGTGTCGGATTAGTTTGTGGACTTGGTGCAATGTCTGACATTATTCAGCCAAGAGGGATTGTTTATTGGTACTTTTCTCTCCGGGATGTATCGCTTGCTTGCTTGCACCTCCCTATCTCTAAGATACGCAAAGTATTCATCAGCGGTCCTGCCATCGAATTGGTACCCAAAGTCTAATTTTGATATTTTGTCAATCAAACAGTCAAAATTGGCTCTTCGAAAATTGTAGTTATACCTTACTGATACTCGTACTGTTTACTATGCTGTGATTTGAAATTTAATTGTAAGGCGATCACCTTTTTTTCTTTAGCTACCTGTTTTCAGCTCTACCAGTTGTTCTTAAGTCGATAAAACGAGGTCCAAGATGTGAGGTCCCCTGATTGGCTCTTCCACGTACTGTTTTAGATTGTTATTATTGACGATTCGAAGCAACCTGCCACCCGGTAATTCAGCTTCCAGTGTTGTCCAATTGATGTCAGGAAGCCACATCAAGATACGCTCATGGAATGAGGTAATAATATTGTCCAATTCGTCAGAAAAACGTCCTCCCCTACTGTTATTCTTGAATTTCGGTTCACTAGTACAATTTTCAATATTATTCATTCAGAGGGCATGATGTCGACCTGGATTTCCTCATAAGTAGTTGTTGCTATTGCCCTGCAAAGTATTGGACGAAGGGTTTCTTTGACATGAAGCTCTGACTCTCCACCTCTCTTGCTTGGACAGGGCTTGAGTCCTTGAAGACCTATTTCCGCCTGGAGATTCCGGTCATCTATGTCCAGCTATCATTCCAACTATATCATATTCGTTTGTTTTTAATATGCTTGAAGAAGATCCATTTGGGGCATCAGTGACTTCACATTTCTTATTAGAACTTGTATTTTTCCTCTCCTATCTGTTTCGGTTGACATGTCTGACTGTTGAACTGCGCTGAGAGTCACTCGATTCACTAACATTAATGTTTCTGCTGCCTGACCCAGTTCGTTTGTCAGGGATTTGCCTCGGTAGCTGCACGAATTCTTGCTCCTTGTTTTGCTCGGTTTGGTCGCATGTTAAGTGTTTCCGACCGTTTCTGGAGTGACGTCGTTTCCCGGTCCGATTTCTGTACTCATCATGAACTCTTTCTTGATGTGATATTTTTCGACTGCAATTCTGAGTAGGATACTGAACCGCATCTTGCCGCGTGCATTGAAATGTCTTCCATCACGCTGGAATAATTCAGGTCTTCCTTCAAAAACATGTCCTGTATTTATATAGCATAGTCCTCCTTCGTTAGCTATTTTTTCCGCAGCACGACTAACGTACTTGATCCTGTTAGGAATTTTGTTTGTCAT
>SDVV010012473.1:0-13299 GCA_016164225.1 Gammarus roeselii
GAGCGGGCTGGCCAGGACTGATAGAGACGCCTCTAGTCCCCTTCCTTATATAGGAAGGTGGGGCCCCAGTTGCCAGATGTTGCCATCTGGCCTAAAGGGGCCCCTTTAGACTAGGGCAAGAAAAACGAGCTCCCCGGCTGAAGGCCGAGGGTCGCGTCTCGTCCAGGCAAGCCACGCTACTCAGAGAAGGTCCCCACCCCTTCCATGCTCTCATTTTTTTATTTTTAATAATGGGTGGAAGGTCCCATGGGAACTTTTGTTCCTTTATTGGATTTAAACCTATAGCTGGAGTCTCTCACAAGAGCTCCTCTAAAGCCGATCGTCCGCCATCCCCGCTTCCAACTCTCTCCAAAACAACCCTCCTCGCCTCTCTCCAAAGCTGTTTGTTAGCCCACTCTGCCTCCAAGCTGTTCCGCAACACCTTCCTCTCCTTCACTAAAAAGCCGTTCGTCAGCTCACCCAACATCCAATCCTCTCTAAAACCACCTTCTTCCCCCTCCCTCCAAAGCCACTCATCAGCTATCAATATTAGTAAGTTGAGGTTTATTTCATTTCGTATCGTTGAATGCTAAGGTAAATGTTGCCAAGTTTCACCCCAGCACCGTAAGGTTGTATTACATGAACAGCTGGAGATGAGACGCATTATGATGAGTAATAGTGCTACTGGATGCGCGACAATACATTAAACATGAATATATATATATAGAACCTTTAAAATTATAACTTAAATTGGACGTTGAAGAGGTATGTGTGTACGTTTAAAAAAAGATAACAAATTTGATTAATGATGGATTTAAGATCATTTGTAGATGGATTAGGAGTACTCGCTGCAGGCTGGTATATTGATGATTTATTATTAAAGTAAGCCCTTAGAGCCAGTGTCATTCATCACGTACGGGCAGAAAAAATTACAGAAAATGTAATTTCTATCCAAATTTATTGTTTATTTTTCCAACTTTAACTAAATCAGTTCAATGCCATGTGCTGCACACAGACGAGGGCAATCAATCATTTACTCTAAAATGTGTGTACTGCCATCTAAAATAGCACCACAATGTAGTGCAACAATTCAATGGAAAAGCTACTTCTGTTCTTTGCTTTACTTAGGCCCCCTCACTTCATTCTATTTTAATTATCGAGCAATAAAAAATTGGGTCAAATTACACCGAATAGGTCGGCTGAGTCCTGGCTACAGTGGCACCACAAAGACCGCTGTTTGATAACCCTTCAATTTGCCAGGCTCGGGGGAGGTCAGGTTGACTTTATTATCGACCATCGCTGGAAGTATCGACGTTTCTTGCAGCTCATCGAGGTAAATCTTGCCGGTGTATCGACTTCCGATTGTTTCATTGATAAAGTACATCGATAGTGACAGAGCATCAGTCTCTTGACCATTAAGGCAAGTACATCGATAGTGACAGAGCATCAGTCTCTTGACCATTAAGGCAAGTACATCGATAGTGACAGAACATCAGTCTCTCGACCATTAAGGCAAGTACATCGATAGTGACAGAGCATTAGTCTCTCGGCCATTAAGGCAAGTACATCGATGGTGACAGAGCATCAGTCTCTCGACCATTAAGGCAAGTACATCGATAGTGACAGAGCATCAGTCTCTCGACCATTAAGGCAAGTACATCGATAGTGACAGAGCATTAGTCTCTCGACCACTAAGGCAAGTACATCGATAGTGACAGAGCATCAGTCTCTCGACCATTAAGGCAAGTACATCGATAGTGACAGAGCATCAGTCTCTCGACCATTAAGGCAAGTACATCGATAGTGACAGAGCATCAGTCTCTCGACCATTAAGGCAAGTACATCGATAGTGACAGAGCATCAGTCTCTCGACCATTAAGGCAAGTACATCGATAGTGACAGAGCATCAGTCTCTCGACCATTAAGGCAAGTACATCGATAGTGACAGAGCATTAGTCTATCGACCATTAAGACAAGTACATCGATAGTGACAGAGCATCAGTCTCTCGACCATTAAGGCAGCTGAGGGTTTCTAAAGCAGATTGGATTAGGGTTGCCATTGATGTTACTATCACCTCAGATGTATCTTAAGCAGATTAGATTAGGGTTGCCATTGATGTTATTATCACCCCAGGTGTATCTAAAGCAGATTAGATTAGGGTTGCCATTGATGTTACTATCACCACAGGTGTATCTAAAGCAGATTAGATTAGGGTAGCCATTGCTGTTACTATCACCACAGATGTATCTGAAGCAGATTAAATTAGGGTTGCCATTGATGTAACTATCACCGCAGATGTATCTAAAGCAGATTAGATTAGGGATGCCATTGATGTAACTATCACCACAGATGTATCTAAAGCAGATTAGATTAGGGTTGCCATTGATGTTATTATCACCACAGGTGTATCTAAAGCAGATTAGATTAGAGTTGCCATTGATGTTACTATCACCACAGGTGTATCTAAAGCAGATTAGATTAGGGTTGCCATTGCTGTTACTATCACCACAGATGTATCTGAAGCAGATTAGATTAGAGGACCATTAATGTTACTCTCACCACAGATGTATCTAAAGCAGATTAGATTAGGGTTGCCATTGATGTAACTATCACCACAGATTTATCTAAAGCAGATTAGATTAGGGTTGCCATTGATGTTACGATCATCACAGATGTATCTAAAGCAGATTAGATTAGAGTTGCCATTGATGTTACTATCACCACAAATGTATCTAAAGCAGATTAGATTAGGGTTGCCATTGATGTTACTATCACCACAGATGTATCAAAAGCAGATTAGAATAGAGTTGCCATTGATGTTACTGTCACCACAGATGTATCTAAAGCAGATTAGATTAGGGTTGCCATTGATGTTACTGTCACCACAGATGTATCTAAAGCAGATTAGATTAGAGGACCATTAATGTTACTGGCACAACAGAGTGATCGTTTATTATTCATGTCTTTTAGCCGACACTAGAGCTGCTCATCGAGTGGGACTTGTTCAACTAATCGCATGATTGATGACTAAAAATGTCTGCGACACCAGTCCAATTTATTCTAGATCGTCCGCGGGCGAAGTTCTTGCACCAATCGTTGAACCGCGAGAATTTATGTTTTAAGGGACACTGCTGGAGGCAACATGAGGCTGCTGCAGAGACAAGAGCGGTCGCATGATAGACCGCAAGATGGCACTGATGCCTGGCGAGCTGGCGTGCGCCAACTAACTTGCTTTCACTGGTGCTTCAAGACGATTCAAAACATCTTTAATTGTTTAAATTCGCGTACAGAGGATGTCAAGGAGACGTCATATTCGTGTTACGACTGTTGTTTATCATTTTTCAAAACTCAAGTAATCGTCGATAACTCGATTATTTCACCCACCAGCAAGGCTTTGTTTACATTCGTAAAAAAATTCACGACAACTTTAAAATAGTTTGTGAGCAGTCGCTCAGCTCCTATCAAACACCAGTAGGACCCTCCTTGTGACTAATGTCGCTAAGAAGGGCTGTCAAGGATGGTCGTCATGGATGGTAGGAGAGAATCGTCATCAAGAATGCTGGCAATTCATCACAAACGGCTGTCACGAGCGGTCATCAAAAACTGTCGTCAAGAAGAGTTGTCAAGGCACGATCGCTGAAGACAATCGTGAAGGACGGTTGACAACTTGAATTCATAGATGTGGTTTTCAAGACCTAGAATATTCGCTTGTAAAAAAGTTGTAAATTCTTTTTTACTTCAAGGGTGTGACAAATTTTACAATTCAGGTTGAATAATCGTTGATGACTGTCATAGTATGGTTGAATTATTATTCCTTTTTAATTTTGGAACGCTTTGATTAGAGTGTCGTTCTCATAATTTTCAGCACGCAGAAAAACAATCATCTGGAGTCGAGGAACCAATTTTTTCCAGCCGTTGGCAAGGGACGGCGACGGAGTCTTTGCAAAACCCCTGGTGTTGAATAAATGCAATGGATACAGGATTAATTATATTCAAGACGTATTTGGGCATATAAGAAAATCATCGTGCCACGAATCGTTAAGGTGTTGCCTTCTACAACTTAATGTGTACGGCGTGTCTAGTGCTCTCGGATACTACATTCTGAAAGGTGCTCACCAAGGCGGTGAACATTGTTGATTAGATTTGAAAATTTTAAAGAAAATTCGGTCATCATTTATGAGTTGGGATCAGACAACAAAGAACGGCACCACCGCCGTTATGTGTTCGAGGGCAGGCAGAACAATATGAGGGCAAGAATGAATCAAACGTCCTATTGTGTATGCGATTGCAGGCAGAACACCGTCAGAGTCGCACCGAAGCAAGGGTCCCATTATGTGGTCGAAGAAGGGCAGAACGCCGCCAGGGCAGCAGCTGGCGTCCCATTTTGTGGTCGAGGACGGGTAAAACGCCACCAGAGCAGCAACAAATCAAACGTTCCATTGTGTATGCGATGACGGGCAGAACACCGTCAGAGTAGCAGCGAAGCAAGGGTCCAATTATGTGGTCGATTGCGAGCAGAAGATTGTCAAGGCAGCAGCGAAGCAAGCGTCCCATTAAATGGTCAGCGGCGGGGAGAAATCGTGGTCGAAATTGAATTCACTCAACAGAAACAAACAGCAAACGGTTCTCGATGAATCACTTCTTAACACCGGCCGGCATGGGCAAGTAGGGGACGGCGAAGTAGTGACACAGCGAGAAAAGTTTTCTCGTACTACACGTTAATTTTATAATACGGAGACTCACTTTCAACACGCATAAATACCTACTTAATGCGCATAAAGTGTTATTCAGTATGTCGCAAGTACTACATAGCGTCCGTCCTATGTGGCGCTATATTTAATGTTTGTAAAATTATGTTATTCTTCTCTCGGTGTTAGAAACTTCAGATGGGAGTTAAAACGGCTCTTTTTGCTAAACGGAAGATGCGATATTGCCGTCTCTTTGCCACAATTCGACCGTCAGGGTAAAAACCGTAATTAGCATTTAAGGGAAAGAAGGAAAGTTGCCGGGACATACACAGGCATAAGTTTATCCAAATTCCGAGACAAGAACACCGAGAGTCATGCAGCGCAGTCTGGTAGGTGCGGATAAAGGCTGAACAGGGATGCTGGAGCGGGATGCTGGACCGGGATGTTGGACCGGGTGATGCGTACCAAATGAGAGTGTTTGAATAGGGCTTTGAAGGCAGGATAGACGTACTCCATCTATCGCTGGACTTTCTTTACCTCCCCCGTGCTGATGACGTATTCAGAGCCAGTGGTCGCCGAATGAGCTCGGAGGAAAATTGCTCGGATGTTTCCTATCACCAAGGGGGGAGAATTGTAGAGGAAATTATTCCAGGGATTGAAATGTGGTCCAGGCTGAAGCTATCAGTTTTAGTAGTGGTAGTGACTAAAGCCAGCAGTTTTGTTAGTGTTAGTGACTGAAGTTATTAGTTTTAGTAGTGAAAGTGACTGAAGTCAGCAGTTCTGGCAGTGAAAGGGACTGAAGCAAGCAGTTTTGCTAGTGAAAGTGACTGAAATCAGCAGTTCTGGCAGTGATAGGGACTGAAGCTATCAGTTTTGGTAGTTAAAGTGACTGAAACCAGCAGTTCTGGCAGTGAAAGGGACTGAAGCTATCAGTTTTGGTAGTGAAAGTGACTGAAGCAAGCAGTTTTGGTAGTGAAAGTGACTGAAGCAAGCAGTTTTGAAAGTGAAAGTGACTGAAACCAGCAGTTCTGGCAGTGAAAGGGACTAAAGCAAGCAGTTTTGGAAGTGAAAGTGACTGAAGTCAGCAGATCTGGCAGTGAAAGGGACTGAAGCTATCAGTTTTGGTAGTGGTAGTGACTGAAGCCAGCAGTTCTGGCAGTGAAAGGGACTGAAGCTATCAGTTTTGGTAGTGGTAGTGACTGAAGCCAGCAGTTCTGGCAGTGAAAGGGACTGAAGCTAGCAGTTTTGGTAGTGGTAGTGACTGCAGAAGCAATGCTCGTGGTAGCGTTGCTCGTACACAACATCGGAGACCCGATGTTGCCGTCTCTATAATTACTCATCATTTTCACCTAGTACTAAGTAAATAAAAAACACGTAAGAGTATTCTAATCTTCACTGAACTACGTTACTGACGAGGATCGAATGAATATACCGAAAGAATAAAAAAAAAAGATTTAGTTTATTTTTGAAATGAGAGAAAGACAACTAAAAGCCACACATATACTGCGTGCAAAATTATTTGTATGTTACTTTATCACGTATGTAATTCGGTATTTGGTGACTTGCTGCGCATTTAATTCTCTCCCGGGTAAACAATCTAAAATTCCTGTTTCACTCCAGTAGCTATGGTCTTATTCCAGGGAAGTGAACCTGTTGAGCTAATTGTTATAGTTTCAGTGCCTGTATGAAAATATTTCTCAATGTTGATTTCGTATTTCTTTTATTGCAATGCTAATGTCAGCAACCAATGATGCTTTTCTATCTAGTCACGATCATCAAGACATCGTAGATCTACAATCCATGAGATTTGTTGCAGGACGTCATTTAAATGCACAGAAAACTGTTCAGCTGCGGCCTAACTCCTTTGCATGGAATGCATTCAGGGATGATTGGTGGCTGACAAACGGCCGATAAAAGCCAAGGCTTTCCAGAGGCTGCAAGACTCCTGAACCATGGCCTTCAAGAGCCTGCAAGACCCTCGAGTCATGCCTCTCCAGAGCCTTCAAGACCCTCGAGGCCATGCCCTCCAGAACCTGCATAACCCTCGAGTCAGTCTTGAACAGAAGAGATAATCCTACTCGTATCAGAAGACATGGAGGACGCCTCTCGAAGCAGACGGTTGCGTAAGAATATTTAATATATGAAAACTTGACAAATTTTCAGTTTTGCATAATTATTTATGCAGAACGTCGAATAACAGAGATTTTTTTTATTTATTTGAATGGGATGAGTCTTCGATGCTTGATTTTTATTAGATGGTGGAAACAGATAATTCATGAAATGAATTGATAGTTCAGGTATTTTTAATTATTCAAATTAGATCTGCTATTTACTGGTGAGATTACGATAAAAAAGACTACCAGAGTCAGCAAACTGATCTTTGTCGACGTAACTAACGACAAAAAGAGAGAAGTATAATTTTATACAAGCAGCAACGGGACATTTTAAGGCTTGATATCACTATCACTGAATCTGCTCTCACTGCGTCTCTAGAAGCGGAGATGTGGGAACATGGTGTGAAATCTCTACCAGATGATTACGAGGGGTACCTCGCAACTACGTCACCGGGGCTGGTTCGTTAATTCCCGCCCCTCTCAGGTGCACTAATTCGAAAGCTGACCGATTGCTGGGATAATGAAATAATCCCAACTTATTGGCCATTACTGTTGGTATGACCTAATTTATAGAATGAGATGGCATGAATTAAAGAATAATCTGGCGGGGAAAGTGTTGGGTTACTAATTTGTTTGGTCTCGTCTATTGCACAATCGGGCAGGGAAAGTGTAAGGTTACTGATCTGATTGGTCTCGTCCACTATACAATCGGGCAGGGAAAGGGTTGGGTTACTGATCAGATTGGTCTCGTCCATTGTACTATCGGGCAGGGAAAGGGTTGGGTTACTGATCTGATTGGACTCGTCTATTGCACAATCGGGCAGGGAAAGTGTTAGGCTACTGATCTGTTTGGTTTCGTCCATTGCACAATCGGACAAGGAAAGGGTAGGGTTACTGATCTGATTGAACTCGTCTATTGCACAATCGGGCAGGGAAAGTGTTAGGCTACTGATCTGTTTGGTTTCGTCCATTGCACAATCGGGCAGGGAAAGGGTTGGGTTACTGATCTGATTGGACTCGTCTATTGCACAATCGGGCAGGGAAAGTGTTAGGTTACTGATCTGTTTGGTTTCGTCCATTGCACAATCGGACAAGGAAAGTGTTGGGTTACTGGTCTGTTTGGTCTCGTTCATTGCACAATCGGGTTGGGAAAGTGTTGGGTTACTGATCTGTTTGGACTCGCCCATTGTACAATCGGGCAGGGAAAGTGTTGGGTTACTGATCTGTTTGGTCTCGTTCATTGCACAATCGGGCAGGGAAAGTGTTAGGTTACTGATCTGTTTGGACTCGACCATCGTACAATCGGGCAGGGAAAGTGATGGGTTACTGATCTGCTTGGTCTCGTCCATTGTACAATCGGGCAGGGAAAGTGTTGGGTTACTGATCTGTTTGGACTCGTCCATTGTACAATCGGGCAGGGAAAGTGTTGGGTTACTGATCTGCTTAGTCTCGTCCATTTACACATCTTACAAATCAACTGCTTCAGTGCAAAACCTTACTGGAATGGAGACAGGAGTATTCCAGCTGCCGCAACGTCAGATGGAATGTTCCTGTTCCGATTAAAAAAGAATCATTGCTTGTGAAATGCAATTGCAGCCGAATGATTAAAGTTTATTTTTTAACTCCTGGTCACGAATCTGGAAGACCTTTTGATCGGATTATTTCTGCCAGAGGGTTGATTGTGAATGTGTTTCAACAGTGTTAATCATGAATAAATACAAGTTCAACATATGACGAATGTAAATGACAACCCTCATCTGATGAGTTTGCAATCGAAAAAGCATTGTGAATTTAAAAAAATCAGAAGCATGTTATTAATTCCTCCAGCTCATCAAAAGTGTTTTCAAATTTAACATTCGCAATAATTTTATATGATAAGTATTTTCTTCAATGATCTGCGGGGAGTTTGTTTCAACGCGCTTACGCGGTACAAGTTAAAAGTGAAACTCAATTATTGTTTGTCTATAATGTATAAATGTTTTCTAATTATATTGTAAATAAAAGGTCACTTCAGCTCATCTTAATACACATCCCGCGTGGACATAAACACACACATTATGCTTCTTTGATAAGCCGAACACCAGATGAATAATTTGTGCACTTATCATAATAATACTAAAACAGTTTTATTATAATAATTTGTACACTTATTATAATAAAACTGAGCAGAGGAGCTGATGGCAGCAGACCTCACCTCACACTCATACCAACATTTTACCTTAAAACATTAAATGGCGCAGCCAGGAGCCCACAACACCCACTTCTGGTCAGGAGTGATGTTAGAGGTCAGTGTTAGCTGCAGGGCCCGACAAATTGCATTGGTTTTCCCCTGCTGCGTCCATCCGGTCCTCATCGAAACAGCTATGGTCGGAACGAGCATCAGGGCCGCAAAAACCTCATCAATCCACAATCATTTTCCACTCTGCAGTGCGCTACCACTGATGTCTGTTTTCCTGAATGCCTACCGCCCTCCATTTATCCACACAAACTTCGGGTTTCTCCAGCCCAGCACCCACTCATCTCGGCATTCATCCCCCTTTTCACCAATCACCCATCATCCATCCTCACCATCTGTCCGAACCACCTCAGAGCATGTGAGTCTACTATGTTCTTCAATTCGAAAAAAACGTCAATATTGATCCTATTTATTCGCGTTACTCCGGTCATCCCTCTCAAACACTAATCTCGAAAACACTCAGCTTTATTCTCTCTTCCACTCTCATCCATACGTCTCAGACAAGTACATCACTGTTGTGACAGCCCGTCCACTTCCTTGGCGACTCCATCATGTAGAGATTGAACCACCTGGGACACATAGCGCAACCTTGTCTCAGTCCCACTTTTATTGGACACCAAACACTCATCTCGTTCCCTACTCTAACACATGCCATGCTGCCGACATAGAAACTCTGGACTGTTCTTAACAAACACTATTCGCCACATCACCTCTACATCGATCATATCCAAGACCTTTATCAGATCCATGGAGGCCCAGAAGACATGCTTTCTCTTTGCAAAGTACATATCACACACTTGTCTTAATGCAAAAGTCTAATCAAAACCCCCTCCCACTCGCCCCATCCGAACTGCTTTTAATCTCTAATCAATCACCCTTACAGCTTACTCACCACGCACATCAAACAAATACCTCGTGAGTTGCAGCATTTCTTTGTACCTTCTTTGTCTCTATGCAGAAAGCATTTAAAGCACTGCACCACTGAATCGGCAGCACCGTGACAGCAACATTACAAGCACTGCACCACTAAATTGGCAGGACCGTGACAGCAACATTTCAAGCACTGCACCACTAAATCGGCAGCACCGTGACAACAACATTACAAGCACTGCACCAATAAATTGGCAGCACCGTGACAACAAAATTACAAGCACTGCACCACTAAATCGGCAGCACCGTGACAGCAACATTACAAGCACGCACCATTAAATCTAAATCGGCAGCACCGTGACAGCAAAATTACAAGCACCGCACCACTAAATCGGCAGCACCGTGACAGAGCAACATTACAAGCACTGCATCACTAAATCGGCAGCACTGTGACAGCAACATTACAAGCCCTGCACCATTAAATCGGCAGAACCGTGACAGCAACATTACAACCACAGCACCATTAAATCTAAATCGGCAGCACCGTGACAGCAACAATACAAGCACCGCACCACTAAATCGGCAGCACCGTGACAGCAACATTACAAGCACTGCACCACTAAATCGGTAGCATCGTGACAGCAACATTACTAGCACCGCGCCGCTAAATCGGCAGCACCGTGACAGCAACATTACAAGCACTGCACCACTAAATCGGCAGCACCGTGACAGCATTATTACAAGCACGGCACCACTAAATCGGCAGCACTGTGACAGCAACATTACAAGCACTGCACCAGTAAGTCGGCAGCATCGTTACAGCAACCTTACAAGCACTGTACTACTAAATCGGCAGCGCCGTGACAGCAACATTACAAGCACTGCACCACTAAATCGGAAGCACCGTGACAGCATTATTACAAGCACTGCACCACTAAATTAGCAGCACCGTGACAGCAACATTACAAGCACTGCATTACTAAATCGGCAGCACCGTGACAGCAACCTTACAAGCACTGCACCACTAAATCGGCAACACCGTGACAGCAACATTACAAGCACTGCACCACTAAATTAGCAGCACCGTGACAGCAATATTACAAGCACTGCACCACTAAATCGGCAGCATCGTGATAGCAACATTACAAGCCCTGCACTACTAAATCGGCAGCACCGTGACAGCAACATTACAAGCCCAGCACCACTAAATAGGCAGCATCGTGACAGCAACATTACAAGCACTGCGCCACTAAATCGGCAGCACCGTGACAGCAACATTACAAGCACCACACCACTAAATCGGCAGCTCCGTGACATCAACATTGCAAGCATTGCACCATTAAATTGACAGCACCGTGACAGCAACATTACAAGCACTGCAACACTAAATCGGCAGCACCGTGACAGCAACATTACAAGCACTGCACCACTATATCGGCAGCATCATGACAGCAACTTTACAAGTACTGCACCACTGAATCGGCAGCACCGCGACAGCAACATTACAAGCACTGCACCACTAAATCGGCAGCACCGTGACAGCAACATTACAAGCACTGCAACACTAAATCGGCAGCACCGTGATAGCAACATTAATGGGACTGCACCACTAAATCGGCAGCACCGTGACAGCAACAGTACAAGCACTGCACCACTAAATCGGTAGCACCGTGACAGCAACATTACAAGCACTGCACCACTCAATCGGCAGCACCGTGATAGCAACAGTACAAGCACTGCACCACTAAATCGACAGCACCGTGACAGCAACATTATTAGCACTGCACCACTAAATCGGCAGCACCGTGACTGCAACATTACTAGCAGCGCGCCACTAAATCGGCAGCACCGTGATAGCAACGTTACACGCACTGCATCAATAAATTGGCAGCACCGCGACAGCAACATTACAAGCACTGCTCCACTAAATCGGCAGCATCTTACAGTAATATTACAAGCACTGCACCACTAAATCGGCAGCACCGTGACTGCAACATTACTAGCACCGCACCACTAAATCGGCAGCACCGTGATAGCAACGTTACACGCACTGCACCACTAAATCGGCAGCACCGTGACAGCAACATTACAAGCACTGCACCACTAAATTGGCAGCACCGTGACAGCAACATTACAAGCACTGCACCCCTAAATCGGCAGCACCGTGATAGCAACGTTACACGCACTGCACCACTAAATCGGCAGCACAGTGATAGCAACGTTACACGCACTGCACCACTAAATCGACAGCACCGTGACAGCAACATTACACGCTTTGTGAACGCGCCAATAACGGTAATATTGCATAAAAAAATGGCCGCTCATCAGATGGACAACAAATATTATAATTATAATTTATTATAATTTAATGTTGAAGGACGATCCATTGACCGCCCAATGACGGCACTGATAATAGTAAGAGACATCATATCCATGAGTTCATGAAACTCTTAAGCGTGCTAATTGGAACTAAATTGTAGATCAATCGGCAATGTCGACCACAGGTTTTCGACAGAGCTGTAATATATGAAACCAAAATAATAAAATGAAACATAAAGACATAACAATATGCCTATAACAGGATGCTTCTTGGATTCTTTAGAAATAAATTCACTTGTATCTAATATTAATGCATTTAAATGCTATCAAAAGGGCTCTGATGTGCTAGGGAACTGAAAATGAATCAATTCATTCATTGTCTTGATGAAGTACCGATGGACCCCATCATCAAGCTCTCATCGAAGCACATCGTCTCGCCCACATACCGTCATGCAGCGAGAGGTTTAGTTCCCGTTAATTATCTTGAAGAGACCGCTAATGCTCTATTACAGTTCAAAATATAGGCATAAATTAATCCTCAATTGATAACTTCTGCAATAACATTGCGTAACTCAATTTCAATGTTCATTATTGTAAACCTACAATTAACTGCGTACGGGTTGTTGATTACTGGTTACTGGTTACTGGTTACTGGTTACTGGTTACAGGTTACTGGTTACTGGTTACTGGTTACTGGTTACTGGTTACTGGTTACTGGTTACTGGTTACTGGTTACCGGTTACTGGTTGCTGGTTGCTGGTTACAGGTTACCGGTTACTGGTTACTGGTTACTGGTTACTGGTTACTGCTTACTGGTTACTGGTTACTGGTTACTGGTTACTGGCTACTGGTTACTGGTTACTGGTTACTGGTTACTGGTTGCTGGTTGCTGGTTGCTGGTTACTGGTTACTGGTTACTGATTACTGGTTACTGGTTACTGGTTGCTGGTTGCTGGTTACTGGTGACAGGTTACCGGTTACTGGTTACTGGTTACTGGTTACTGGTTACTGGTTACTGGTTACTGGTTACTGGTTACTGGTTACTGGTTACTGGTTACTGGTTACTGGTTACTGGTTACTGGTTACTGGTTA